>JABUQX010072093.1:40000-55000 GCA_015478945.1 Trachelipus rathkii
ACGGTTGAACTGAAACAGAACCCGCTCGGCAATAGTCGTGAGAATTCGCCACTCAAGCATACCAAACTAAAACATACTTAATACACACCAATAATAAGCTCGGCGGCTTTGTAGCTACTCCAGACGCTAAAAAATGTTGCAATAAGTTGCATTAGAAAAGGGGGGGTAGGGGACTATCTTAATACTAAACTCATGGTAAGGAAGTGACTCCGATCCACATGCATAAACTACGGGATATGAGCAATTTAGCATAATCGATTATGTGTACTAATCGATACCGAATATTGGGTATATTTCCTTGGCATAACGATAATGTCATGCTAGAAGTGCTAGAAAGGGGGCGGGTACTAAAACCATGGGTAGGAGTGGTACGACGTGCCGTTTTAAACCACAGCAATCGACTCCCTATATCTTATAACAAAGGGGTAGACACCTGACTCGGGTATATTCTATGATGCAGCATATGCCATGCTAGAAGTGCTAGAAATTATACGTGCCATTCTTAGCCGGGAGTCCATATTTCTTATGGGGGGGGATACTAATATATATATATATATATATATATATATATATATATATATATATATATATATATATATATATATATATATATATTTATATATTGTATTTATTTTTTTATATTATATTATATATATAATATATATAATTGTGGTTTTCTATTCATTTATTGAGTGTGTAAGTTGAAATAGTTCCAGACCTTTTTGAACCAAACGCCGAGAGAGTTCATTCGTGAATAAAACGTTGCATAATTTTGTCTGACTGTAAGCAGGCATCATTTTGTAAGTCCTATTTTTGAAATGCAGATCGTCCAGATCTAAACCTCGAAATTTGTGAGCTAGAGACGAGACGTTGATAATTCGGCTTGGACTGCTCTTTACTATTATATCTAATGTAAATTAAAAAAAATTAATGAAGAAAATAAATAAACAAAAAGCTATAAATTTCTTTAAATAAAAATATATTTTGAAAACAAATATACTACGATACAATTAAATAAAAAATTACTGGAAGGGTAAGGAATAATAAATATCCATCCTGGCAGAAATTTAATTTCAAAAACGCCATACAAATATTAGTTAATACTGGCGAGATGGAGGAATCTATTGGAAGTCCCAAACTTAGACGATAAAAATTTTTTTTAATAAATATAAAATAATTACGCTCTATGAAAGTTGCAAAGAGGAAAAAATCTATTAAATTGGGATGTGTTTCTTAGCTATCTCTTAAATAAGTTACTGTTATTTTCACTAATAATTTGGAAAATAAAATTAATAATAATTAATTAAAAATAAATAAATAAATAAATAAATGAAATTATAATAAAAACTGCCAATTTTCGTTCCACATATGTTTAAATTTCTTATTTTGTCTAAAAATTCTAAAGTAATATTTTAAATGGAATTTTTTTGGATCAACGGAGATAGCTGAGAAAACAGCTACCTCAAAAGTTTGGAAATGGTGGAGTTAGTATCTACGGTAACAGAACGACACGGAATATTAGTTATATGTATTTTTAGTAATGCATATATGTATGGAGGGGACTGGAGATATGAAGAGGAGTTTTTTTTTTTTTTTTTTTTTGTTAAATTTCTTTCGTGAGGTTTTTAAGAGATTCCTTTGTAATTATTGTTGGAAACATCTAAAAGTCTATTATATATATATATATAAGCAGCAGTATATTGGTTATATATATATATATATATATATATAAGAAAGAAGATAAAGAAGATATATATATATATATTAAGTTATATATATATATATATATTATATATATATATATATATATTAGGGATGTACCGGTACCAGAAAAGAGGCCGATACCGATACCGATACCGATACTCTATTTTTTTAGATGCCGATACCGATACCGATACTTTAATTAATATAATAAATACACAGTAATAAGATAGAACAGTTGTGTGATGCTAGGCAACTCAGGATTGCATTCCCTGTACAACCAATACTTAGTCATTTATTTCATATTTGGTTGTGCCCAAGTATATTTATTTTACAAATTAAAATAGTATCTTAAAGGAATAATAAATGCAAATATAATATTAATAACTTTTTTATGTTTGCGTTTATTCAAAAAATATACCATTTCAATTTTCCAGTACGTATTAACAAAGTTTGGCTACTAGCTTTTTTGCTTTAACATGATTACAATTTACAAGAAGATTCTTTAACTAGCTACAATATAAATAATAAAAATAATGAAAGAAGAGACCTCAATTAATCAGCTGAAAAGACAAAATAAAAAAACGCTATTATTCAAACATGACATAATAATAATATACTTACTCCTTTAAGATAAAGATAAATATCATTCAATACTCAAATTCAAAAATTCTCAAATTGTGATGTAAAAACATTAAGCTTTCACTAGTATTGGCGAGAGCCTGTTCCTTTTTGGGGTCATTACATTTCCACCTACACTAAAAATACGCTCTCTTTCGACGGATGAGGGAGGGGCTGATAAATATTTGCTTGCAAGCACTGATAATAATGGAAACCTTGGCCCATTTTCAGGCCAAAACATGAAAGATTCTCCTTCTGTAGGCATCTGATAGCCGTAGAGCCTCATCTCCTTCACAGATTGCAAATTTGAATTATCTTTGCTCCTTGATGACTGTCTCTTCAGTTTTTTCGATGAGGTTCCCGTGTGTGATTCCTTTGAAGGTGAATGAGATGTCAGTGCAATTTCGGCCATCAACTTATCAAAGTCTAACATATCCAAATCCTCTTCATCTTCAGTAGGTTTATTTGCTGAAAAGCCAACATTGTCACTATCAGTGCTTTTGCCAGGGGTTGCTGATAAGGCGGCTTCCACTTCTGTGAATCTTTTTTTTGTCACGCGAGCAAGCTCCTCGGTTATGCTATTTAAATGCATTCTAGAAGTGGTTCACCGTCGGAGATGCTATTCTTGTGGTGTTTCAGATAGCTTAAGGAATTCCTTATTAGTACCTTTTATATATCGAATCTAGTTATATATACACTATGTAACACAAAAAAATGTTTCATTTTATATTTTTATTGAATCTTATATATTTTTTGAGGCTGAACACAGAAATGACCTTCATTTTTTCTTATCATCGATATTTTGAGAGTTATCGCAATATTTAAGTTTTGGCATTTTTAAGGTTTATTAATAAGCTTACACTGCAGGTACGTATTACAATTTTTTATTTGAAGGTTTAAATTTAAGAACAGAAACTTAAAAAAGACTTTTTACTTGATTAGATACATACTAATATCCCCAAAATATAAGTCAATGCTATAATATGCCAAAAACATGCTTACTTTGCATTTAAAAGTGCTTTGTGGATCGTGCTTTTCTCTTGTGTATCGATTTGGTTTCTCTTATCAAAAACCACATATAATCACCCGTCATGGCACTATCTCAACGTCCCTGGTATCACCTTTCCATTGTCTGAATATCCTCGTTAAATCTTTCACCATGTTCTTCACTTACATCCCGTAAATTCTCTCGAAAAAAATTGATGGAAATGACGCACCTTAATGACACATATACGGCACCCCATCATTTTTATAACAATCAATATATTTTTTATCAGCTTTGTAATTTGATCTTTACACTTCCTAAAAATCCTGAACCATTACGAATGCAATAATAAGGCACTTCAATCATGATCACCTCTTTCCTTCAATTTCCAAGGATTTGGGCCACAGCCCGATTTTTCAATGAGCCTATAATTCTCAGAAAAAGAAAAGAGAAAAACCCGCGATATATATATATATATATATATATATATATATATATATATATATATATATATATATATATATATATATATATATTACTAAGTTTGTTATTATATATATTATATATATATATATATATACATAGTGCCTAGATATATATATATGTTATATACATATATTAAGTTATTTATAGTTAAGTATATATATATATATATATATATATATAATATATATATATATATATATATATATATATATATATATATGAAAGGTTACATATATATATATATATATATATATATATATATATTAATATAATAAGCTGCTACATATATTTGTAGAAACATACGTTTCTTCTTTTATATGTCATGGACTTGTCAAAAAACAATTTTACTTACAGAGGGGGTGGTGAAGGTATAGGGTAGTTTTCATTATGAGCAACTGGGGCTCTGGATGAGGGAATATCTGGGTATGGAAGAGATTGCCTTCCTTTACCTTTCCATATTTTGTAATATCCACCATACACAAGTAGCAATCATCATAGTGATATTCTGGAAATAGCCAAAACATTTTTTTTTTTTGTTCCTCTTAGCCATCCTTCTAGAGTTGTTTTACAACTTCCACATATAATGAGGTGCTGCTTATCTTAGTCATCAATAGGCATACCAAAGTAGAGCCTGTACGGTATCCAATACTTGGTTCGCTTCACTATTTTGGTGGAAATGTGCTTAGAACTAAAATAATATCCACACACATAACAAAATGAATCTGAAAACGTTTTACACTGTCTACTTGCAATTTTATAAATGTTTATTATATTATATTACTAATATTCTGAAAATTATAAAATATATTTAAGTTTGGTACCTCCCTCTCAATTATAATTAAGTTTTCAAAACGTAGTTAAACAATGCAATATATATATATATATATTATTTATACTGTTGTTATTGTTATTAAGTTATTATTATTACATATATATTATTATTATTTATTATATATATATTGCTATATATATATATTGGCTACATATTACTAATGTTGATATTATTGTTATTGGTTGTTGTTATTATTGTCATTATTAATATAATTCATATCAGATATTTATATATACATATGCTATTAACATTACATTGTTGATGGTGATATTATTGTTCATTTCTTGAAATTTGGCATATATATATATTATATATATATATATATGTATATATATATATATATATATATATATATATATATATATATATATATATATTTATATAAATCGTTCTTAAGCATGCAATCCCCATAAAACATTAATGGCAACTGACTTTTACTAAGTGCGATGCCTGTAACGACCTACAAAATGAGATATCAATAATTAATTTATGCCGTCGTAAAATAAGAACGGTCCGATGCTAGAGAAAAACTAAAACATATTTGGAATCTGCATTAAAAACTGATATAAAAATAAATATATTTTTTGTTACATTGTTACAATCTAAAGTTTCCTGAATCTTCACCATAAAAGTAGTATCAAAAGCCGCCTAGTAATCGACCATATTAACCAATACCGATACCGATACCAACAAAAATGGCCGATACTGCCGATACCGATACCGATACCGATACTATCGGTACATCCTTACATATATATATATATATATTATTATAGGTATAGAGTAGGTAGGTATATGAAAGAAATATATTGAATATTATATATATATTATATTATATATATATATATATATATGTTATTATATATTATTGAGTGCGCTAGATAGCAGAAGTTATATAGTATATATATATATATATATATATATTATATATATAAAGACTGATCTCTGTAATATTAATTGGCCCTATTTACGAGATCACCTTGATATAGCAAATAATAAGATAGTTTTGGAATACCGAAACGCTTCTTTATTTATTTCTTTATTAAATATTATTTCAAATGACTATTTTACATGAACGCAAATTAAGTTATTTCACTATTGTGCAAAAATAAATGTTTATTCTTTAATTATCAAGCTATTATTTTAAATCTGACTCCATTTAATTTACAAATTCTGGGCTCAAGAGAATGCCAAGATGTTATCTCTCTGGGCTCTTTACTCTTAATGACCTCTCTGCCAGCGGGCGATGCCGTTGAGAGGAAAAGTCTCATTGGTTACCTTAAGTTTAAATAAATCTACCAAAAAAGAATAAACCCGTTATGTAAGATTTTATAAATGTGTACCAGACTTCTTATAGCTGTGCACCAGAAATCCATTCATAAGATACGGTCTGGATTGCACTTATCCTTTATAATGGACCTGTTACGGTACATACATGGTTATCTTACAAGTGCCTGTAACACCCCTTTCTGACAATTTTTATAAAAAGTTTAGGATAGAGGAGACAGTGGCTACTAAAGTTAGAGAGTAAAACAATAATTTTCACCTAAAATAACAGCGTTCCTACTGGAGGCAGCCCTTTTGAATCATTTCTATGGAACCCCTTTACCTTAGGCGTTTTTTACCATCTGAAAGAAAAAGGATTAGTTTTTTTTTTTTAGGTGTTATTTTCTCTTTCTAAATCTACTAAGTTATGATATATGCGAACGTTTCTTAAATTTTCTAAATGAGGCTTCCCATTTTTTTCGATAAGTACGTTCTGTTTATTAACTTTTATAACTTTAAAACGGCTAACATAGGAAGGCGCTAATTTGCCGACATTAAACTGTTTCTGCCGTACTACAACAAACTTTGCCAAAAGCAAACCTTTGGCGCGATGACGTGTCAATTTTTATAACTGGTGTGTGGAGCCAGCGGCTGCGCTAAAAGGGCGGCTAGCTTTTTAACATATGCACAATACTCTATAGGGGCAGTCCCCGAAGCCGGATCGACTAAGCCATTCGGTAATGATATGTTTTACCCAAACTTTAATTGTGCGAGAGTGATAACGTCCTTTGTTATCGGCGCGAGTCTCAGAGTGAACAACACCATAGATAAGAGGCTCGGCCAGTCGGAGGTGCTTAAATCATGTTCCTGCAACAAACATCTCAGACAAGCCAGCAAATTCCTATGTTGATCCTCTATGAGGCAATTGCCCCTATGGTTGGCACTACAAGTAGTCCGGTGAACCATTCCCTCTGCCCTGCAGACCTCCTCAAACAGGCGACTAGTGAAATTCGCACCTAAATCCGAAATAATCACCTGAGGAATTCCACAGAAAGGAAATAGCTCGTGAATGAATGTATTCAATATTTCTCCTGAATTTATTTCTTTGAGAGGCACAGCGAACAAGTACTTACTGTAGCGATCAACAAACGTAAGTATATATTTTATCCTCTCGCATTAGGTAACTTAAGAATATCCACATGAACTGCTTCAAACTTCTTGGTTACTTCTTTAAAGACACCATAATTAGGACTTATACCTGGTACCGTTTTATTTTTCTGACAGGCTGAGCACGTGCGGATAAACTGTTTTATTTTTTTATGCATGTGCTGAAACACAAATTCATTTTTTATGCAAAGGAGAGTTCAATTCACCCCTAAATGTCCTTTATTTTAGTATTCGCTGATTACTTTCTGCACACTATTTTCAGGCACAAAAACTCGAGAAGAGTTTAGTGAGACATCTACAATTAATTCTATTTCCTTTTTGTTATATAAGAATTTCTGTTTTATTAATTTCAAAGTTGTTTTCTCTTTCTTAGCCATCAGATAGCTAAGGTACTTATCCGACTGTTGGTTTTGTTTAATTTCTTCGGTCTAAATCTCTTTTAAAATGCGCGGCTAATACATTGGCATTTTTATCAAATCTTGTTGTTAAGTTTATTTTGGCATTTTCCAATATGGCCGCCTCAGCACGTTCGCTGTTTTCACTTCGTACGGAGAGATCCATCGGAGCAATCTCATTCACTATCAAATTAATAGTGCCTACGTCAGAGGCTGCAGTAGTCCCAGCTGACCGCTCATTGGCTGTAGTGACTAGGTGGGCGGAGTCACAGCCTACACTATTTGGAACTGTATTTTGTCCTACATCATCCCTTGCAAGTAATATTATTTGCAAATATTTTAATAACTCATTTTGATTCTCGGTAATTAACTCCATCCTGAAATTGAAAGTGCTCAAGATGGCTAGTTCTCTCAATTCCCTAGCATTATAATTTTGTACTTCATTAGCGTGATTTATTTTATATACCAACGCGCGTGAGCACGTGCATATTCGTACACTCTTTCCCGCCAAAATTGCCCCATATTTCTTAAATAATTTTGTTAATCCTAATAAAAGCTTATTTACCGGCAAATATAGTTTTTCCGTTGCATTAAAAGACCCACTATAAAAAGCAAAAGGAGTTCCATCCTCATTGTCCGACATGATTACTGTATTAAAGGCTTTATTATTTGCATAAATATAAACTTTGAGAGGCGCGTCAATGGCCGGGAACCTGAGTCGTTAAGCGTGATGAATGGTTTGTTTCATATCTAAAAAACGACTTATCAGCCGTGGGCGACCACTTGATTTTTTTATTAGAGCTATTCTTACCCTTTAAATAACTATACAAAGGCAGCGTTAGATTTGTGAAGCATGGTATATTTTGACGATAAAATGAAATTCTACCGACAAACGAACGCATTTCTTTTATGGTTGAAGGGTGAGGAACATTAATTATATCCCTAACTTTTTCTGACAATGGTGAAATCCCCTCTTCAGTCAAATCAAGCCCTAGGTAAATTAATCTTTTTACACCAAATTTGCATTTTTTTCTATGCAAATAGATTTTAAAGTAATTTAATCTCTCAAATACTTGTTTAGGTACCACCACGTGGTCTGATAAATCTTTAGTACCTATCAAAATGTCATCTAGATATACATGTACACCGGAAATGCCTTGAAGTAATATAGATAAAAATCTCAAGAAACACGAACTCGAGTTTTTAAAACCCATGGGTAGTTGCATAAAAGAAAAATTACCAATCATTGTACTAATACTAAAATATTGCTGATCGTCTTCGGCAATAGGCAAATGATAGTAGGCGTTCGTCAAATCGAGTTTACTTAAAAATTTTGTCCCATGAAGCGAACTAAATATATCATTTATATTAGGCATAGCAAATACGTCATTTTTAGCAACTGAATTAAGCTTTCTAAAGTCACATACAATTCTCACACGCCCATCATTTTTTTCTAGCGCACTAATGGGAAAACTCCATTGAGAGGGGGCTCTCTTTAAAACTTTCTCTTTTACTAAATTTAATAACTCCCTCTTTGTTTGTTCAAACAGTTTATGAGAAATTCGGCGGGGTTTAAGTTTTATGGGGGGACCGGTTATATTAGCTTTATAAGGAAAAAGCGAAGCTATTTCCTTCAAAATAGCAGTTGGAATGTGAGTCTCCTCTCTCCCCCGTAAAACAAAGGTCTCCCCCCCATTTCTCCTCTTAAGTTTCGACTCCGCGTTCTCCCCTCCCCCAAATTCTTTGAACAAGTCGAACCAAACTTTAAGTTGCTTTCTCGGACGTTAAAATTTTCCGGCAAATAAGAATTTACAAACAAATGTTTAAATTCAATTACAAGATTATTAATTATTGGTATATCGCTAAAACGTTCATTAGAAACTACAGAAGGAGAAAATTGAGAGAGAGTGTGAATGAAAGTCTTATCTCTACAAATCGTTTTATCATATAAATTTATACATTCTTTGCTCTGAGTGTCTGTTAACGTATCTAACTCAAAATTAATATTGAAAGCAAATTTTTTCAGGAACGGCATTCCTAGAATACAAATAGGTAATCTGGTTGTTAAAAATTCCACATCATAAGTTCACTTTAAACCTAAATCAATTGTAACATTTTAGCGAGAGTATATGTTAATTACCGTATCATTAGCAGCTTTAATTTTACCAATAATCGTTATATTATCGTCCCCATCTATAGGGATCAAATTGATCTCACTACCCGTATCTAAAATAAAGACTCTTTTTGATATTTTATCAACAATAATATAAAGTTTATAATTTCCTACATTATTTATCACATTAATATTATTTATAACCGGACTTCCTCCTCTCGGAGCATCCGTAATTAATATATTTTGTGAGCTACTAGAGGCAAGCGTGGGTATCGAATGGGTCACATCGTTACTCTTATCAATAAACGGAGCACTCAGAGCTTCGATGGAAGAAGGATAACCTTCTTGTACATGCAATGGAGCGCTTTGCTCGTTACTCTTAAAATTATTCAAAGCTAAATTATTATTATTATTATTATTATTATTATTATTATTATTATTATTATTATTATTATTATTATTATTATTATTATTATTATTATTATTATTATTATTATTATTATTATTATTATTATTATTATTATTATTATTATTATTATACCCATTATAATTATATACATAATATTATTATTATTATTATTATTAGTTGCTGTTGTTTAATTATTATTATTATTATTATTATTATTATTATTATTATTATTATTATTATTATTATTATTATTATTATTATTATTATTATTATTATTATTATTATTATTATTATTATTGTTATTATTATTATTATTATTATTATTATTATTATTATTATTATTATTATTATTAAACCTACTAGTTGACGTATGAGAATTATTTAATGCTTCAAAATCCCCATAATTAAAAATACGATCATTCTCATTTAAAATATTTACCTCCCCCTCTAACTCCTGATGCGTTTCCCTGCCTTCTTTGGGGGTTTGACTCAGGTGCTTGCCGACTTTCTCTATTTGGCGGGAATACCAAAGAATGCATAGGACAAAATTCCGAATGGCATGTGTAGCTTCTATGTAGGGATCTGGCGTGAGGCTTACACAATTCACCCAACAATTCGGCGCTAACAGTGTTGCCTTGTCGACGTTCTCTCGGAGCATTTCTTCTATTTTGAGATTGTGGTTGTTCTTCTTTCTGGGTACGTTTGACAGCAGCTTCACTCAGCTGTCCTGCGACCTTGGTGAGGGACTTAAGAAGTCCTTTCATCTCTCGAAAGAACTCTTTATTAACTTTAGCCTCTTCTGAAACCGGGCGGTCGTTGTTATCGTTTGTATTTCGACTCTCCTCATGCGATCTTCTCTTTTGGGTCGGGAAATGTTCTCCCTGTAGATGATTTACCGCCCCGGGGGGGGGGGTTCGTAGTCATTCCTATAAAAGTTCTTATATAAGTTATCTGCTACTTTTGTAATTTTTTCAAGACTGCTATCGTCCGCCAGTGTCATTAAACTTTCTTGGATGCGAGATGGGAGCTCATTAATAAACAACTCATGAACAAAAGGCGCACTGTTTTCTGCAAGCAAATTGAATTCTATTCTTCCCATAACATCACGAACTCTCGCTAAGTAAACTGAAGGGAGTTCTTTTTTTCTTCCTTTTTTTGAAAATTTCTATAACTTGACTTCGCAGATTGGGACATAAGCTTCTTCTATAGCAGCAATTAACTTTTGAACGCAATCTCCCCCCAATGGAAATCTGATGGTCGCTACGATATCATGTGGGAGGACGGGGGCTAATATTTTTACGCCCTCTTATGGATCGTCTACCCCATTCAATTTAAATACAGTTATCGTGGTGTGTAATCAAGTAATTATATTTCGCACATCTAATTTTGGAGTGGCACCAATAGGCAGACTGGTCTTTGGAGTCTTCACTAAGGGGGGAGAAACTGTGGGGGTAACCGATCTTGCTCGTAGTGGGGTTAGCAAGTCCTGACTTCCTTCCCCATCCGAATTCGAATTTTCTTCTCTCCTAAAAGGAGATTTAGGGGAAGTGGGAGAAACGGTCGAGGTTTTCGCAGATGCTTTTCGGTAGTACTTGACTATCCCCTACCCCTCACGGTCTTAAATCGGGGGGATCCTTTTTTATGGCTGAGCATTTTAACAAAGTCTCTTCCTTTTCTCCAGCACGTTTATTTACTTACTTATTAATTTTTTTTCTTTGTCGGTGATAGCTGAAATGGCGCTCTTTTCGAACGGCTTGCGACTTTTAAAATAACGGGATTTTTCACGCTATTCGTTATCTAAGAAAGTTTATTAGAGCTATTGTACCAACGCACTAAGACTTGATTTAGTTAGTTTTTTTTTTTACAGTATATGAGTCACTTCACTTATCACTATATTTATTTTTTGTCACTTTTCATTTTCACTATCACCACTTTTTTTAATTGTTTTGAGCCCCACAGATCAGAAAGGGGGGCTTTGTCACTGTCCTGGGGTTACCAAAACTATATACAAAGACTGATCTCTGTAATGTTAATTGGCCCTATTTACGAGATCACCTTGATATAGCAAATAATAAGATAGTTTTGGAATACCGAAACGCTTCTTTATTTATTTCTTTATTAAGTATTATTTCTAATGACTATTTTACATGAACACAAATTAAGTTACTTCACTATTGTGTAAAAAAAATGTTTATTTTTTAATTATCAAGCTATTATTTTAAATCTGACACCATGTACTTTACAAATTCTGGGCCCAAGAGAGTGCCAAGATGTTATCTCTCTGGGCTCTTTACTCTTAATGACCTCTCTGCCAGCAGGCGATGCCGTTGAGAGGAAAAGTCTCATTGGTTACCTTAAGTTTAAATACATCTACCAAAAAAGAATAAACCCGTTATGTTAGATTTTATAAATGTGTACCAGACTTCTTATAGCTGTGCACCAGAAATCCGTTCATAAGATACGGTCTGGGTTGCACTTACATATATCCTTTATAAATTTTATACTATGGACCGGTTACGGTACATACATGGTTATCTTACAAGTGCCTGTAACACCCCCTTCTGACAATATATATATATATATATATATATATATATATATATATATATATATATATATATGGGTTGCAAAGTCCAACTCCACGTCCCCGTCGTGCAACCCGGGCAACGAGGACACCAGGAGGTGCCCTCGGCTAAAGGAGATATGGCTAGGGAAGGATAGGCCTAGCAAGCCGCTTCCCGAAATAAACTGCTTGCAGAACTCAAGCGCGAGCCTCGGAAGCTTGACCGAACTATAGACAACGACTTCTGCGAGATTTACGGATTAGGAATCAGGAAAACACTTTCAAGAATTATAGGTGTGCCACGATAAATGTGGGAACCTATGGAGAAAAAGAGGAGAGCAGATAATAGATATCATGAAAGAGAGGAAGATAGATGTTGGGGATGGCGGAGATGAGAATGTGAGGGGATGTGAAGAGGGTAAAGAGATTGAGAAGGATTTGTTCTGATGTATAGTGTGGAATGAGAGAAGGAATAAGAAAGCACGGTGTCGGAATTATAGTGGGACCAAGTCACCATATATACAGAGTAAAATTATAAATGAGAGGTTGATGATGCGTGTTGAAGATAGACCGTATAAAGTATAGAATATTCCAGGTATAAGCACCACAACAGGGCAGAGGAGGAAGAAACTAGATTTATGGAATTGATGGAAGGAAGAGGTGGGGATAGAGGAGGAGGGGGAGAGGTGCTTGTTGATGGAAGATGAGAGAGTTAAAAGAGAAGAGAGACAGAGAGTATTGGGACCATTTGGAGAGGAGACAAGAAACATGAAGGGAGAGAGTTGATCGATTTTTGTGTGAGAAACGATCTAAAAATAATGAACACTGTTTTTCAAACATAGAGAGTCGCATATCTTTTACGAGGTATAGATGGAATCAGGTAACGCAAATATTCGATTAAAAATCGGTGATAGACTACATGATAGTCTCCGATAAAAGGGATGATAAAGAATGGTGATCCCGGGAGTGTCCTTGGATGCGGATCATAGACTGTTGGTGGTGAATATGAAGATAAGAGGGGGAGGGAAGAGTAAATGAGCAGAAGAGGGCAGTGTGATCAGAGTGGAGAAGTTGGCAGAACAAGAAACGAGACGAAATTATGAACGGAAACAGGAAACCCTAAGAAATGGAGAAGAAATGAAGACTTGCAGGATGTTATCAGGGAAGTTTCAGAGAAAACTCTTGGTAAAAGATGGGTAGGAGGTACTAGGAAGAGACATACACCATGGTGGAAGGAAGAAGTGAAAAGTAATTAAGAAAACGGGGAAATGAGGAAGTGGCTGAAAAGAAGAACAGTGGCAGCAAGGAATATGTACTGGCAAGGAATGAGGCAGAGAGAATAAAGAGGAGAGCAAAAAGATGGAGACAGAGAATGGCAGGACAAATAACGAGTGATGTGGGCGTAAGGGAAGAAAAAGCTATTTAAGATGGCGAAGGCGTATAGAAAAAGTGTAACTAGAATTAAAAGATAGAAACGGAGTATTCTATGAGACCGGAAGAAAGAAATGATAGATGGACCGAATACTATGAAGATTCGCTAAATGTAGAATACAGAGAACAAGAGGAAAGAAGCTGCAGATCAGATGAAGGAGGAGGGAAGAGGAGGATGAAGGCGGAGAAATAACGGTGGAGGAATATGAAGAGACAGGCTATAAAAAGGATGAAGAAGGGTAAAGCTCCAGGAGAGATGGAGTGGCTGTGAGTTGGTGGTGGAGGGAGGAGAGGGCAAAGTGAGGTGAACTCATCAGTTTGATGAACAAGTGTTGGGGAGAGGGAAAGGTGCCGGGAAAGGTGGCAAAGCAACAATAATACTGATATATAAAGGTAAAGGAGATGCTGGAAGCTGTAATAATCATAGGGGTATCTCACCGATGGACCATCTGACGAAAATATACGAAAGAATATTGAAGAGGAGGTTGAGAGAAGGTAGAGCCGAGACTTGGAGAAGAACAGTACGGGTATAGAAGGGGAAGAGGAACGACGGACTTCTTATTTTCACACTGAGAATGGTCTCGGAGAAGATGCTGGAATATGGCAAGAGATTTTTTAGCCCTCATCGATCTGCAAAAGGCATTCGATTCGGTGCTAAGGAAAAGCTCTTGAGAGCTATGGAGAGGAATTAAGGAGTGAAAGGTAGATTAAAGAAGGCGATAGAGTATGTATGACAAATGCAGCTGTAATGTTGGAACTGTGCCAGAACGATAGATGGTTTGAGGTGAACAGGAGTGAAGCAGGGGAATGTTTTATTACCACTGCTGTTTATATTATATTTAGACGTGGTGATAAGGAAGTGGAAAGAGAGACTGGGAGAATTAGAAGGGGACATAATGGCATAAGCGGACGAACTGGCATGTTGGAGCGAGAGAGAGGAGGCGATTCGAGAGGTGGTGAGTTGTTTGCGGAGGAGTTGGAGGAAGCAGGGATGAAGATGAACATACAGAAGACAGAGATATTAATAGTAA
>JABUQX010072093.1:57500-60000 GCA_015478945.1 Trachelipus rathkii
AAATAAATAAATAAATAAATATATATATATGTGGTATGTTTTTTTAGAGATAAATATATATAGAGAAATAAAGATATATATATATATATATATATATATATATATATATATATATATATATATATATATATATATATATATATATATATATATATATATATATATATATATATTAAAATTTATTCACTAAAATTTTTTTATTTATTTGTTTCAAAATCTGATATAATTGTTGCAAGAAGGTATCCGGAACGAGAAGCGGAACCGGGAACTTGGGACGCAAGAGTTTGGGCGGAGATGGATTTTAAATTGATGGAGTCGGAGCCGGCTCCGCATCCCTGGTTGAAATTGATGAAATTTATTACTTGGATAAAAGATGAAAATCAGTTGTTCAAATTGTGAATATTAAAACATGAAAAATAGCAAATCTTACTATGGATTTTGGACACTCGGACAGTTTTTATACTTTTTATAAGGTATTCGAAAATGTGGTCAAATTTTTGTTGCCTTACCAGAACATCAATCTTCTTTTCTTTCTCGATTGTTTCTTTGGCAAATTTTCGGACTGAATCTAAGTCGGATAATTCAAGATGGCGGCAAATAACATTCTTGTTACCAGAAGATGACACAATCCAGTCTGTTTTAAAGATATCAAATACATTTACTCTATAATTTAAAAGTGTAAAATATAGACCAAAATTGCATTCTTGTCTTGTAACAAGAAGAATTAACTTAAGTTCTCATTAACATATCGGAAATTATATTTAGAATAGTGTAAGTACAACCTTAATATTAATTCTATGTCGCATCCATAATTCTACATTTGGTGAACCCAGAGTGACAGTATATATATATATATATATATATATATATATATATATATATATATATATATATATATATATATATATATATATATATATATATATATATTGTTAATATTATAAAGAAAGAATATGTTATATATATATATATATATATGCTATTATATATATATATATAAATACATATATATATATATATATATATATATATATATATATATAGATAGATAATATATATATATATATATATATATATATATATATATATATATATATATATATATATATGTGTGTGTGTGTAGGTGTGTGTGTGCGTGTGTTTGTGTGTGTATTCAAGAAAGTGTCGGATAATTCTACTTCTATTGAAACAGAGATTAAAAGATATTATAATCATAAGAAACCAAATCAAGAGAAAAATGTTATGTTTATGTTTTAAGTTTTCAAAGTCTTGTGAATTTCAGGGGAAAAAACAAGACATCATATGACCAAGAGATTATTTACCCTTTATTCTTTCAGCTTTCTCCAAGTTCCTACAAGCAAGGATGACTCTCGCTCCTCTTTGGGCAAAGTCAAGAGCAGCTTCTTTCCCGATCCCTTAAAAATAAAAATAATAAATAAATATTTAATTTAAAAAATAAATATTGACAGCAATTAATTCGAAAACGGAGTACCTGCTGAAGCCCCAGTGACAATCACGGTTTTCCCCGTCAGTTGGTTTCTGCACGTACAAACGCCAGAAATTTTTCTATAGATAAATCCGGATAAAAAGACGAAGGAAAATATTCCAATGATAATATAAAAGAGTATTTGAAGCATATTTTATATTTCTTTAATTCTTCTGTAAAAAAATCTGTGCAAATTCATATATATATATATATATATATATTACAAGAGCATATACATGTTGA
Organism: Trachelipus rathkii; assembly: GCA_015478945.1. Lineage (NCBI taxonomy): Eukaryota > Metazoa > Arthropoda > Malacostraca > Isopoda > Trachelipodidae > Trachelipus > Trachelipus rathkii. Next base: position 59,230 of record JABUQX010072093.1, read on the forward strand.
GTTATATATGTTGGTTACATACAGCAAAGTTATTGGTTATTATACATATTACATGCTACATACATGCTGGTTGGCTATTGCTGCTGAAGGTTATGCTACATATTAGCTGGTTACATACTACATACATATACATATATATAAATACAGGCTACTGCTGGCTGGCTGGCTGGCTGTTGTTAGCTGCTGTATAGCTGGCTGGCTGGCTGCCATACATGCATGTATGTTGGTACAGATATTGGGAGGCACATACTATGCATATACATATTGGGTTAATATTGCTATTATGAAAGATATATGCATGGTTACGTTATGCTAAGGCTGGCTATATATATAATATATATATATATATATATTAAGGTATATATATATATAGCAGTATAAAAATTGAGCATATGGAGGTATATATATATATATATATATATAGTATATATGATATATAGTGGGTGCAGAGATCGTCAATGCTCACTGGAATGTGGCAATGCTTGGACCGGAGGACTCGTTCCAGGGACGATCTCTAAACCAACGCTGAACGTGGAGATGTGGAAAATGTCAAATCCTATGCAGTTGTTGGAGTACGAGAAGGACTGCGGTAATGCTGGGAAAGAGGTGGAACCAGTCGCAGGAACGATCTGAAACCGAACGGGGAAAGCGCATTAGGTGAAGAAAATATTAAATCCCCATATATAGTAGATTGAATTCGTGAGGGAATGCAATATTTGAATTAAAAAGGAAAGACTAGGAAATAGGAAAGAACTAGGAAATATCTAGGAA
>JABUQX010072094.1:0-7500 GCA_015478945.1 Trachelipus rathkii
GCAATATGGATGTAAAGGGTACGTGTCATCAGATAATATCTATGAGTATGATTCTCTGAGATATTACACAGAATATGTGATGGGATATAAAGAGCTAGTATAATTCTAATCTATGTTTGCTCTCGGCACACTTAAATTGATTTGCTGAAGATCAGAGAGATGGATATCTTCAAGAGCAATGCGAGCTTAATTACATAACATATAAACTCATAATGGAATATCCCGTCTTTATAAGTAAATATATAAATATCAAAGATATCTAATTTTTATATTATGATCAATACAATAGAGTGGGTCTATGATCTATGTTATTTTTAATTAGTCCATACAATTAAACATGAACATCTTTAGTTTTCTGTTCTATATATAATAATAGATAAAACTCCTCTGGATAATAAATTATATTTGACTGCTTACTATTAAGACGAGCTTAGTGTTAGAAAGTAAAATAGAAATTGTGAATATTTGTGACTAAAATAGTTGTATAATTAAATAAATATATAATTGTAATAAAATTAAAATAAATAAGTAAAATTAATAATAAATAATAAATTAAAAATAATATTAAATAATAATAATTATAATAATATAAAATATAATAATATTAATAATAATAATATATATATATTAAATAATAATAATTATAAATAAATAATAGCAAGATAACTAAATAAAATAATTGTATAAATAAAGTGATTAAATATAATGATAATGAAAGAAATAAGTATTTTAACGATAAAGAAAGTCTCACATTTATTAAAATAAAATAAAACAATTCAAACTACAAAAAAAAAATAAATAATTATTTACAATAAAATATAAAATAAATCCTTGATTAATTGTTCATAAACAAAAAGATAAATCTAAAATATTTTAGATTGTAAAATTATTGAATTCAAATATCAATCAAACACAATACTAGATATATTATGTTGAATTGTGATGGGAGAGAGATGAAATCTCGAAATTTATATCTATTAATTAATGACAAATATTTTGAAAAGAGAAGAGGTGCGAGAAAATAATAATATATAAACTAATCAAATATAATATAATAATTAATAATATATAATAATATATAAATAATTAATTAAGTTTATAATTATCTTATAAGAGTTATAAATTTAAAAATTAGATGGCAATAAGTAATTTGTTTTATAGTAAATATTAATCCGATATTAGTAAATATTAGCCTACCTAAATGATGGTATAATTATTATCATATATTACTAAGAGTTGCCAGTAAATAATAGTGATAGTGTATTAACTAATAGTGTTACTGATAATAAGCGGAATGAGGTGGCACGTGACGCGTGTCTTTATTAGATCCGAAATCAAGTGATCTCGCACGCTGTAATCTAGGTTTCACGTTCTACGTAAGAGGAGAGTGAGATATGCATACATAGAATAATAAGAGTGCGAGAACTAGCGGAGGTGCGGAGTCGTCCTAGGAAATTAGACGGTACTTGCACAGTTGACTGATCAAAAAATATATACTAGATTTACGCTCTTATTTATGAATATTCCGCACCTATTTATGTATAAAAAATGAAAAATAGTTATATTTATTTAAGAATTCTATATATTCGGTTTTATAGGATAGAAATTATATGTATAATTTATATTTTTAAAGTTTATATATACGTATATAATATACTTTTAGTTACTTAATAACTTATTGTTATTTATTTATTATATTATTAAACTTCCAAAAAACTCAAAGTCACTCCTCTATAAAGGTTAATCACATATATTAATAAATAACATTTATTGAGATTGTTAATACTGATATGCTATATTACCCTCATATATATAATATTTTAAGTTAAATATTATATTATCATAATCCAAAATATATACTAGTAGCACAATATCTAAATTCACTAATACTGTGTAAAACCACATAACTATATATATATAAACAAAATTTTATGATAAAAATAATTATATATATCTATATATTATATATAATATATATTAATATAATATATATATATATTATATATATATAATATATAAATATATAAATATATATATATATATTAATATATATATATATTGGGTTTTACACAGAAATTATAATTAATTAATATTATTATATATATATATATTATATAATATAATATATATATATAATATATATATATATATTATATATATATAATATATATATAATATAATATATATATATATAATATTATAATATAGGTGATTATTATTGTCCTTATCAAACTGTCAATTAAATTTTATCCGACATGCTCTAAACATATTAGCAGTGATAATTCACTCACTGAGTAACATATATACAGCAATATTATATATAAATATATTATTAATATATATATATTAAAATAGTATATATATATATATATAATAATATAATAATATTAATATATATATTATATTAATAATATATATATTAATAATATATAATTAATATATAATATATATATATATAATTAATATTATATATATATATATTATATTAATATATTAAATAATATATATATTATAATTATATTATATATTATAATAATTATAATATAAATCTATATATATATTTAAGTGATTACTAGAAATGAAATCCGCACCGCATTTGCGGTAACATATATCTGCAACCTAAATAAGTACATCCGCATCCGCATTCACTCTTTGAATAAATGATGGATATGCTTAAGACGGCGATGTATGCTCATCATTACTGGAATTATATACTACTAGCATCGACTCTGCAGTAGTAAGGTCGAAGGCATTCCATAGTGATTCTACTTAATACTTCTTGAGGTGAGACGAGGAGTATATAATATGGAGACACTATATCGTAAATATTTGGAGATGTTATATCGAGGTTGTTCGTCGAGTATAATTATTATATTATCAGAAGTGAGTAAGGCATGAATGATTTAGGTATGAGGACTCATATAATAATTAGCAAATGTGATCATGCTGGAAGTTGAGTACTTATAAATAACTCAAGCTACATCCCTCTTCACACCAAAGGCATCTTTCATCACCTTATTTACAGCATAGGAAGAATTTTTATGTATGAACTATGTATTCATAAAATATAAATAACACCTCTCCACTCAATTCCGGAGCTGTATGAAGCGAGATATTTAGTATTGTGAGGTGGAGATTTTGAGAGTTCAATAGTACTTTAATATCTGCTTATTAATTTTATGAGAGATTCTGCATTTTTCTCTTAAGGCAAATTATTTGGACATATTTCCTTCGTCACTAATATTTAAAGAGAGACGTAACAATTAGAGTGAGAGAGAATAGATGGCAATAAATCTGAGATTTAGATAATATATATATAAATATATATATATATATATTATATTATATATATATTATATAATATATATAATATTATATATATAAGTATATATATATAATATATATATTATATATATATATATATATAATTATCATATATATATATCAAAATCATTTTAATATATAATATATAATTTAATATATATATAATAATATATATATAATATATATAATATAATATATATATATATATTATATTATATATTATATATTATATAATATAATATATAATAATATCTATATCATATAAATATATATATATATATAATATATATATATATATATAATAAGTGGAAGGACCAAATATAAACTATTTCTAAGAGAAAATGGGAATAATATATATAAATTACTAAAACAATCTTACCTAAAATTAGTTTTAAATTTAAATCGCCGGGCAATGGAGGAGCAAAGTCCAAGATAAGGTTATTATTTGTCAATATTTCGATGTATGATAGAGGAGGGAAAGTTTAGTAAGATCTTTCATCTTTCAGATAGTGTTTCGTTAAGTAGGTTTTCAAGAAGTCTTTTATGTTGAAAAGCTTCTTTCTTCTGAAGCAGTAGACATGGGGTAAAATTGCCAGTATTTCCAACAAGATGTAAATATTTGGAATTGTGACTGCGAGCAGAAAAACTACTCCGTCCTATTAGACAGTTTTTTTTGAAGTCTTGTGCTGTATGCCTTTTCAACCTTCCATAAATTCCATTCTGTTTTACTAAATCTTTAATTGGGCTTTCGAGAGCTTCCTCATAATAACACACTATCTTTTATCTTCTCATTAGGAACATTATACCGGTTCGTTATCACAAATTGCAAAGATAATATAAATTTCTTTACTGATTTAAAAGATCTACTCACTTACTGCTAAGATCTTAAATCATACCAAAAATGGTATAAAAATTGGATGTGCGATAATAAGTCTGTGGTCGGAGTAGGAATGTGGATCTGTACTTTTGGAATTTTGTTCTTGGTAACAATTTCAATACCCACGCTCAGATTCAGTTTGAGCTTACACATTCTTAAAATCTAATTCCTTAATTGCTTTTCTCTGATAGCCTCAAATTTACGTTTAAACTAAAGGACTTACAGATTACTTTCCTGCAGCAGAATTATAAAATTAATTTACACACTGCACTTTTAATACTATTACGGATATGATACTTAAAAAATTTTGAGTGTCTAAAAATTTCGGGGGGGGGGGGCCATGGCCCCCTGGCCCCCCCCCTGGATACGCCACTGTAAGTATTTTTTTAAATTTTTTTTTTTTACCGTTGTCACCACCACTCACGGGTGGAGCCCTATTCTTGGAGGGGGTGTTAGACGTCTCAGAAGCAGCTCACCAACTAACGCAAATTACGCAATGAGCACAGACGCAAGCTTTATATATATAGTATATAATATATATATATATTTCTTATATATATATTATATATATATATATATATATATGATATATAGTATATATATATATATTATATTATATTATTATTATATATATATATTATATATATATAATATATAGATTATATATATATATATTAATATATATATATATATATATATTATTATATTATATAGAATATATACTATAATATATATATATATATATAATCTAATATATTAATATATATATATAATATATATATAATATATATATATATATATATATATATAATATTATATTATTATATATATATATTATATATAATATATATAATATATATATATTATTTATTTATATATATATATATATACATATATATATATATATATATATCTATAATATATAATATATATATATTATTATATATATATTATAATACTATATATATATATATATTATATATATATATATATATTATTATATATATATAGTATATATCTAGAGCCGTGTACGTGGAGCAGAAAATGAGTTGGAGCGAGTGAAGAGGAGGGAAAGGTGGAGGTTGCTGAGAAGCTAGCAAGGAACTGATGGATGATATGAAGGAAAGCAAGAAGAAGATTTTTAGATTGCCAAGAACGTATAGAGGAGCGAAGAGTAGAGTATGTAATAATATGAAAGACAAAAATGGAGAAACAATGGTAAGCCGGAGGAAAAAACAAAAGGTGGATAGATTACTTTGATGATTGTTGAATGTGGAAGTGCAGTCGGAAGAGGAAGGGGAGAGAGATTAGGAGGAGAGAGTGGAGGGAAAAGAGGAGGAGGTAATAACGGGAGGAGGAATTTAAGGAGGCGTTAAGGAAAATGCAGAGCGGAAAAAACTCCTGCGTGAGGATGGGATAAAATATTCGGAGTTGCTAGAGGAGGGAGGAGAGGGCTGAAAGCCTTGATGCTGAGGTTTCTGAACAGGCGTTGGGTGGAGAAGCAGAGTGCCGGAAGGTTGGGGAAGGTCAATATATTTCCCATTTATAAAGGTAAGGGGGAGGCAGGAGATTGTAAAAAATTATAGAGGATTCTCACTAATGGATCACATGGCGAAGTTTTATGAAAGAATATTAGAAAGAAAATTAAGATAAAAAATAGAGCCAGGATTGGGTGAAGAGCAGTATGGGTATGAGGTGGTAGAGTAATACAGTTTAATGTTTGCACTTAAGACATCGATACAGGAAAGAAAAGAAGACATGGGAATACAAATAAGAAGCATATATCGCCTCATAGACTTGAAAAAAAGCAAATTGCTTCTCGTACCCAGAGAGAAGCTGTGGAGAGTTCTTGAGAGGGATTATGAAGTTGGGGGCAGACTGATAAAGGCAGTTAGAAGTTACATACGTGAATAGCATAAGTAAGGTAAGAACAGAATATAAAAACGAGGAATGGTTTGAGTTAAAAACTGGAGTAAGGCAGGGTAGTGTGCTGTCGCCGATACTGTTTTATAGCGTATTTGGACACAGTCATAAGAGGTGTTAAAGAGAGTTTAGAAGAGATTGACGGAGACATGCATGGTATATGCAGATGATTTGACTCACTAAATTCTGATGACTAGCGATTAATGGTAATAGAGCTGTTTAACATAGAAGTTAACAGAGAAACAGGATTAAATATGAATGTGGAGAAAACAGAAATAATGGTAGAAGCAGGGATGGAGGAGAGAGTTGATAGTGGAGGTAGACGGTAGAGAGATAAAAAAGTGGATAGATTATAAGTATTAGAAAGCACTTGGAAGAGAAGGGGGGTGTGCAAGGGAAATTACGAGTAGGATTGAGCAGTAAGGCAGGACTGTAAGAGCAGTATACCCCTCTTGAAGATAAATATGAACAAAGAAAGTGAAGAGAGCAATATATGAGGGAGTGTTGACGCCGATACTGTTTGTATGGGTCGGAAGAATGGAGCCATGACAGAGGAGAAGAGGAAGTAGAAATTCAGACAGCCGGATGAATGTTTTGAGGACAGTGATTGGGACGAAGAGAGACAGAGTGAGAAACGAGAACAGTGAGAGGAGCGTGGTGTGGGGGAACCCATTGATGAATAAAGTAACGCAGCAGAACTGAATGGTGGGGACACCTGGAGGGATCAGGGAAGAGTGCCAAGCCAGGAGGTGGAGTGTGTGAGACGGAGCGAAGTTGAGACCGAGGGGACAGACGCGCGGGAAGAGGTGGAGAGGACACAGTAGATAATTCATTGAGGAGAGACCAGATGCCTGCAATCAAATGAAGCTGATGGCGGATGAGATCGAGATGGATAGAACAAGATGGAAGCGGAGGTTGGCACCTACTGACAGGCTCGTAAGCCTGAGTGGGAGAGATGTAAAGATGTAAGATATATATATATATATATATATATATATATTATTATATTATTATATATTATATATTATAATATGATATTATATTATATATACTATATATATATAATATTATATATATTATATATATATATATATAGTATATATATATATTATTTATCATGTCATGTCCATCACTAATAAATATTACTATATATATATATATATATATATAATATTATATATATTTATTATTATAATATTATATATATTATTATTATAGTATTAGTATAATATATATATTATTATATATATATATATATATATATATATATATATATTAATATAATATATAATTATAATATAGTATGAGATATATATATAATATATATATATAGTTATATATTATATATATAATTATATAATATATATATATATATA
>JABUQX010072094.1:12500-29013 GCA_015478945.1 Trachelipus rathkii
ATTATATTTATTATATATATTATATATATATATATATATATATATATATATAATATATATATATATATATTATAATAGTATTATATTTAATATATATTATAATATATATATATAATATATATATAAATATTATATAATATATATTATATATATATATATATATTATTTATATTATATATATATATATATATAATATTATATATATATATATATATATCTATATAAATATATTTTTGTCGTGTGTGTGTGTGTGTGGTGTTGTGTGTGTGAAAGTGGCACTTACCAGTGCTAACGGACACGTGGTTAAGTACTCGGAAACTACTGCACGTTAACTCCGTCGCATGGTGTCGCGCATACATGCTTACAAACTCTAAATTCCTATATTTGACTCAATACTTCCCCTTTGCAATCTTTGTGCAATGCATATTCTACTAAAATAGTGGACAAACTAAAATTTTCGTCTGACGAAAAAATTCGCTATGATTCCAAAAGATGTATTCCAAAATATCGATATATGTATATCGACTGTACCTATTATAAATCCCCATTCGAATACTTTATTTTGATCGGCAATTTTTTTCACTAGTCTTTAAGAACTTGTAGGGATAGGATGTGTCAAGTGTAATGATTTGTAGATATGAATATTTTTATAAATTGATAAGTACAGTGGAGGAAATGCATCATTCATTGAGTTTGGCGACAATTATAAATTAGTTTTGACAAGAAATTAAAGCCCAAATGAACATTTACTAAATTTTTGAAATTTAAGAACGTAAAAACTGTGATTTCAATTAATTATGTTAAAAAAATTTCCACTTATATATATATATTAAATATATATATATATATATATATATATACTGTAATATAGTCATATATATATATTATAATAATATTATATATTAGTATATATATATATATATATATATATTTAATATATATATATATATATTTATATATTAATATTATATATATATATATATTATTATATATAATAATAATATATATATATAATATTTATATATATTATTATATATGAATGTTTAAAACATTTCTTTAATTTTGTAGATCAAATATAAAAGATTCCTAAAGATGACAGATTTGAACATTTCCTAGAAGCTATAGCAAGGAATTATAATAAATGGCTTATCAACTAATTTCTTAAACTTAAAATATTATCTAATTTCTATTCTTAAGACGAACTATCTAGATTAGGTTCTAGCGTTTATGGATTGAAAAGGCATGTGACAGCGACTAAATAGGAACGCTCTGTGGCAGTGTTAGTGAAATATATGGTGTTGGTGGTAGGCCTTCCTGAATGGAACAAAGTAATGTAAGACTTTAATGTAGCGTATAAGGGTAACATGTGAGTTGAAGTGATTAGTTTAATATTATAGCGGGTGAGGCAGGGCATGTGTTTATAATTCTCACTTGGTTTATTCAATTTTGTATTTGGACGGGGTTGTGAAAGAGTTAGTGGAAGGAAGGGCAGGAGAAGGTGTTAGAATAATGGGGAATGGAAGAGAGTGGAGAGTGCCTTGCTTATTGTATGAGGATGATTCGTGCTTTGGTGTATGCGATTTGGAAGGGAGTTTTGAAGAGATTGGTAGAGGGGTTTTGCAGGGTGTGAAAAGGAGGGTTTGAAAGTAAATGCAGATGAGAAATTAGGTTGTGTAGTGAGGAGAGGTCACTTTTAGTTGGTTGACGATTGTGAAAGATAAGTTTAGATGGTGGAGCAATCGGTACAAGTATCTGAGTTTAAATATTTAGGATATACGTTGGATAAAAAGGAATCGGATGATGCAGTGTGTAGTAGGATAGTTGTGAATGGTAGGAAGGTACTGGTACAATTAAAACCTTGGTATTTGTAAAGGGACTAAGTTTTGAGTGCGCTAGGGTTTTGCATGAAGGTATGTTGCTACCTGTGTTATATAGTAGTGAAACTATGGTATGGAATAAGAGGTATAGATCTAAGGTACAATATGTTCAGATGAAAAAACCTTAGGGGCGTGTTAGGTGTGAGAAGAATTGATTAAATGAGAAATGAGCGCATTAGGGAGCTGTGTGGTGTGAAGTGAAAAAAGGCGTAAATGAGAGAATAAACGAAAATACATTGGGATGGTTTAGTCATATGGAAAGGATGGATGATAGTCTGTTAGTTAAGTGGATGTGATGGGATAAGCAAGGAGTGTGATGGGAATCAACCGGGTGGGAGATATAAGAAAAAGTGGATTGTGTCAGTAAAAGATTTTCTAAAGGAAAGGAATGTGAGTTTGGCAACGGCGAGAAGAAAGGTTGATAATATAATAGGAGTGAATGGCGGTGTTTAGCAGGGGGTATTGTTGTGGGCTTTCCCCAGGGGATGCACCCCACATTGACGAGATACCAAAGTGAGGGTCCTTCGCAGTCTCATGAAGTCCTAGTGTGAAATTTTCTGACTGCGACGAGTTCTCACTTAAGGGTATGGAGGGGATGGTAATAGGGGGCTTTCTTTTCGACTTGCGTGTGTTCTTTTACTACTTAACTGTTTCCAGTGTATGCTACTCACACACCAGATCACAACAACACATCATGAGACCAATATTTATATCATCAATAATATATTATATAACAACGGAAATATAATATATATCATATATATCAAAATATTTAATTTAAGGTTTTGATTAGTATTGTTGCAAGTTTATTTTTAAACTTTGAAGATACTAAAAACTTTTTAAAAAAATATATTTTATTTGTTTATTATTTAATTATTTCTTTATTTTATTATTATCATTATATTACTATTATAATCGTATCAAAATATTTTAATTTTTTTGTCTCTTTAAATCAAGGCCTAGCTCAGTGGATTTAAACTAGTCTTTTTCATTTAAAGAATTCATAAATATAATTTTTTATTTCTGGTTATTTACAGAAGGCCCTAAACTTTACTTTCCTTCTAAAGGCAATTTAATAATTTCTTTTCATTAATTAGTCTATCAATAAGCCTTATATTTTACTTTTAAATTTACTTTAACAATATTTACATATTAATTTATTTATAAAATTTATGTATTTATTTATACTTTACAAATTTTAATACAAAATTTTAATAATTTGTATTTATTATCGTAATATTTAACTTATTACTCGTTTATACTTATATCTGCAATAGATTATTAATTAAACTTACTTGTATTTTTTGATCTACGGTATAGGCTAACATGGATGGTAGGTTCTTTAGCCTAGGTCTCACTCCTTCTAATAACGTCTCATCACGTTTTTATTAGAGAAGTCAGAGAAGTTTGATTATTAATATATCTATACTTATAAGTTAGATTATTATTATAACTGAGGTGAAGATCTATTTCGAAGTTATTACTTACATTCCAGTAATTGCTGAGAAAGAAACAGGTTTTACTACCAATGCATCTGAGGATTGACTAGTTCCTACAATATCAAGTACATAATAATGAATATGAAATTGCTAAGCTATTATTTATTAAATACTACTATATGTGATTAATGTATTATTTATTTCTAAAAAGTTTTATCTATATATGGAGGATATTAGTGTGAAGAAAAATATATATTACTATATCTTATCTAGTTATATATTCCTTTTTTATATATATCACTCTCAGGATCAAACCATTAATATAAGATCCTAACTCTAGAATATTTATTTCAATTCGATAATGTAAGTAATTTGTGTAGTGATTGGAGATATGCAACATGAAAAATATGCAGACTCATTCTTGATACCATTTTAGGCTAAATATTATGTTTCACATATATTATTATTTTTATATTAATTATTACGATGGTGGCTGGTACTCCTGTCTCACAGAGCCGCTCAAGTTTAAATTATTATTTATTCGAAATTTTACTTCACTAATCTACAATCACAAATTTAATGATTAGGTCTCTTGAGTATTCAAAACTTACCTATAACTATTATTATGGCACTTAGTTGAATCAAAATAGCCGCCTCCATTCACATAATGATTTTATTTATCATTTGAGGAATGGAGTACTGTGGATCTGGTAAAATTTGAATTTGGATTAATTATGTAGTTTAGACTAACACTATAATAAACTATTCATTTAATCTTTTATTTTCCTATTACACACTGCGGCTCTTCCTGAGGTGAATTGACGTTTTCTTCCGTCTCAAGTTTCTTGCGCATCTTTCCGGATGTTAGTGGCTCGAGATCAGAACTAAAGTAGCTGCAGGGACAGACCCTTCAAAATTAAAGAATCGATAATATATTTTTTTAATGTCATTTATCTCGAGAGAGAGACGTTTCACTCTACCCATTAATTTCTATAATCTTCTAATTTTAGTATTGTCTCGTAAAACTTATTTGAACAATGTTTCCACATTGCCGTTTGGATAGAGTGTAGCGTAGGTTATATATAGACTTGCCTCGCAGATTCCTATCATTACTTTCCATGACTTACAAATGCTTTTTGTGAATTTTCTTTCTTTGGCGCTCAATCTCTGAGTAAACATTAGTTGTGTTTTAGAGATCGTAAATTCAGTTTTAGCACGCTCTCATGAAGAAATTATATATGGGGTCAGCTAATATCGCATCATTTGTTTGAACATAATCAATATTTTGGCTAACACACACGGTATTTTATTATTGGCAAGGTTTTTGTCAATAACGTGTCGGCAATCATGAGCGAATGTAGACTCGTGAAATAGAGGCGTTGTATGTATGCACGCTGGGGTTGTCAACGCACATATGTATATCCCTAAATTTGTTATTAACTTAGTGCACCATCGCTTCGTACTAAATTTCTGTGTATATTTTCTTTAAGCTCCTCTATATTGCCTGGAATTCTTAATTGAATAATTGTATGAATTTGTTATTTACCTTTCCTAATTTTAGTTATTGTTTATTGTAATAGATTATTTGTTTATATAAATTAATTCACTATTTTGTATTATATTGCAGAAAAACGAAGACGTTAATTTCATCCTAATGTTTTCCATGTTTTATTTGAGAAAACGGGATAAATAAATTACCGTATTAAACTATTTCAACGCAAGGTAACAAATCTATGTCTTGAAAAAATATTTTGTTCGGTCGCAATATTTCGTTTAATGAATCACCCTGTTTAAGTGAATATAAATGATACATATAATAAATCTAAAGACTAGGCTCTTTATATATACATTACCTTTTTAATAAGTACTCGCTGTTTCTATCTCTATCTATATCTCTATATCTCATTATCTTCTCTCTCTATCTATTTATCTTCTTATATCTTCTCAATCTATATTATATATATCTATACCGTATATAATATATATATATATATCGTTTATCTATATTATATTTAATATTATTATATATTTGCTTAATATATACTGATTAATATATCTCTTCTTAGAGAAATAGATAATCATAAGAATATTTACTATAATAACCTATCCCGGTCATATCATATCCAATAGGTTTAGAAAATAAGGATTTAAGATGTCAGAATACATCGTGTCATTTCTTAGATTCCTTCTAATACTCCTACTTAATTTATTTGCTTTCTTATCCTCTTTTTCTTCCATATATCACTCTTTCTTTAACTTCTACATCTCCTCTCTTTCAATTTACTTTCTCTACACATTTTTCCATTCCTTCTCACACTTCTCTCATCTCTCCTCCTCTCTCTCTCATCATTCTCTTATCTCTCTTCTCTTCTCTTCTCTTCTCTTACTTCTATCATCTCATTTATCTCGGTTGGCCTTCACCCCACCCGGGTTCGTTTTTTTCAAACCCACCCCAATCTGTTTTTTTTTCTCCCCAAAGACCCCTGGCCCACTTTTCTTGGTGTAATTTTTGATTTTTTTATTAAACCAATTCATGTCTTTTTTCACTATTAACAGTCCTTTTTAGGGTCTTCGCCCTTCCCCTCCAGTCCTCACTATGTTAAACACAGAGGTATACCAATAAATATATCAGTAGCTCCTTAGTGCCTTAAATAAGTTTTATAAGTGCTTTAATGGGTCCATGCTATTGATAAACTTTTAGCCAATAATGATACTATGCATCCTGAATTCTTCTATGATATAATCAGTTGCCTTGATCGCCGAAAATCTACTATCCTACTTTCGTCTATTCTATCTTTATGTATATCCAATATATTAAATATTACATATCTAAATATACAAAATTCCTTATATATATATTACATAAAACGTAATATTAACATAATATAACATATATTAATCATAATACATATATCCTCTAATCCTATCCATCATTAAACTTATTTTCTCCCCCCAAGACCTGAGCGATGGTAAGCATACATACATGTACGCCGATAAAACCATGATAAGGAAAAAGAACAGACCAGTTAAGAAGAATAATGAACAAAGCACGATAAACGAAACGACGCGCCATAACCTACATACATCCCACACCACCTACCCTGTTCACATTAACTTAGTCAAAGGATACGTCCGAGACCACGATCAGAAAATCCCACCACACCTATTACGAGCTTACCGGCCCCACCTGTGAGACACCTGATCCATCCTACTCATGGGAATTCACATTCAGTTGTTACTAGGTGTTTCATCCCTTGACAGCTCTGAGATGGTCCACAACACATTAACCCTACTTTATCTTCAAATACCTCCCTGGCCATTCTTCTTATTATGCCCTTTATTCTCGCTCTTCAAACTCACATTTCTCTCCTCCAGACATTCCTCTACCTGACTCAATCACTTTTTTTTCGATCTGTCCACCTGTTGGGTCCAACACCGTCTACTTCTACGCCTACTATAGCATAACTGCTTAAAAAAACCATGAAATTATAAAATTCATTACTCCTTTCCACTGGACCAAAAACATCTCAAACATACTTTTCATTTATTTCTCTCGTTTACCCATTTCTTACACACCACACAACTCTCTAAATATGTTCATTCCTCATCCTATTATCAATTCTTCTCACACCTAGCAGCCTAAGATTGTCCTCTGAACACTCATATGCAACTTAGTCTATACTTCTATTCCAATGACCTTAATCTCTTCAATCTAATAATAAGTTAATTCATACATCAGGATATATAATTAATACTAATATTATTATTATTATCCCTTCATGTAAGATATTATCTTAAGCGACTACTCTAAAGACTTAGTCCTCTTATCAATTTTCACCAATCGTATTTAATTGAGCTAGCAGCCACCTTCTTAGCCATATTCACATTACTTTATCTCATACTAAACTCTGCATATCATATCCGATTATCTCATTATTTATTTATTCTCTCATACATATCAATTACTATTATTTTAAACTGCAATAACTCTATGTATTCCAGCTGCTCACATTCTTAACATAATTCAACCATTAGAATTGTATTCCACTACCACATCACAACCATAACCTACTCTTACTATGTTATATCTTTCAAACCCTTCTTATTAACACACCCTGCCACATATCTCTAAGACGCGAACAAATTACCTCTCCACAAACATCTTTTCTAGTGATTTCCGAATCCACAATAACAAATTATCATACTACGATACTAATAGTTAGATTTGATTTTTTATGTGCACCTCCATCTTTTGTCCTCTCAGCATTCTACACCATTTCTGTCAGCGCCCTACAAATGTTCTTAACATTACCGCATCATATACACATTGAAATAACTAAGGAGACATAATAATAATATCTGCCTCACCGCTATTAATACTAAACAATCACTGTATTTGTTTATTATGTAAGTACGGATAGTTGGGTATTTATTTCTCTTACACATCATCTTAACAATATCACTCATACCTACTATTGCTTCAACTAGGCTATCCAGGAAGTATCTCTTTAACTGACTACTCATAATGTCTTTTTTCCCTATTAACCTCCTAATCCTTATATGAACCACCGCCCTGTTGCATGAACAACGGACTTGTAATCACCTAATATAGAACCCTATAAGAAATTCTTCTATAATTTACTCTTCTCTCCTAATTTCTCTATCATTTTGCTTTCACTGTAAAGGATTTGATCCACACCATCCCTCTATAACTCTATACATTAAAACACGCAACCCTTATTTGTTTCACCCAATCCTAAAGAATTAATTCCTTCACAATCCCTTTGGCGCGCCCATTCACGACCAACCACCAAAAGCTAAGTTTAATCACTTTCTACCTTCAACTATTTGCATATTCATAACAAATTTCATAACAAAATCACATAATAATAAACGATATCTGTCAGATTGAATTAACCGTATCTCTTTTAATCTTGCAATCACTTATTCCATACCAAACTCTTAATTTACTTCAAGTCCTACTTTGTTCAATCCTGACTTACTCCTCCCCATTTCCTCGCACTAATAAATTTTCTCACTATTACCTTAGTTTGTATAAAAATGGAAATTTTTGTCCAATATACATTTTTTTAATTAATTATGTCCTACGCTTTTAACCACACTTCCCGCTCCAATCATAACACCCAAAAATCTGGCACAATTCTGTTTGTCTCAGTGGCCATGTCCGATCATATTTCCACTCTCTACCTGCACGCTTTACAATTCTCTCTCCAGGCTTTCTCACCGTCCGCTAACCCAACCACTACACACTATTCTCCCACTTGGCTCATCACGTTTTTTTTAATTTCGCTACTACACCTCTATGTCACCTTTCTCTCGTCCACATCAACCACCCAACCCCCTGATTATCCTTCTCACACCCTCCACTCATTAACTTGCCAACTCTTATCAGATTTCAGTGTTCTTCTTCACAACCCAAGCATCACATGCCATTTCAAGCAAAATTACAAAAAAACCCAATCCTAATTCATTATGACTAAGAGGTTCCCCTTTATTTTTCTATAATTCTTAATACTCTTTTGTCGCTCGCTATCCTTCCAGAAGAGTTCCTAATTCCGAGGAAAAATTATAATTGTTTTCATGTCTCTTCAATTCAATCCTCCTTCAAAACGGATTTCATTTTACACCTATTATATAATATTTACTTCCTGTTACTGATTTTGCTATGTGTATATAATAGCTATTTTCACTGTTGTATATTCGCTCTATTATATAATTCCAGTTATCTTAAACACTCATTATTGAAAAACTATCATCAATTTGCTTTTACACTTGAACCATTGCACCACCCTTCAATCGCTTCTTTTTGAATTTTAACACAAAGCTTGAGCCATCCCAAATTTCATATTACCACCCTTCACTGTTATCATTTCTTAATTTCTTGGATTCGTCCTAGATCTAAGCACCACCATCCTTCACTATTTGCCACATGGGAGACTAACCTAACATATTGCTTTCCTTCAAGTCTGAAATATCTCAGAGGATTGTATTAATGATCAGTTCAAACATGTTACATTCACTGTAATTACTGAATAAGACGGACTAAGCAGGAGAGTTTTGTATCTTCCACACATACATAACTCACTTATTGCCTGTATAATTAATTTGTAATTTTCACGGAGAACATTCTCATCTTAACAGTTTAATACCCATGATTATCAACTTCTTGGAGGTTTATCCACCTTCCCTCATTCACTAATGTCCCCAACAAACTTATTTTACCCATAGCACACAATACTCATACATGCATTTCGATTTTAAAGTGACCACACATTGCCTTTCAAATCCCCTCCTGCTTTTCAACAATCAAGAATAGAACAATCCTTCACATTCCTTCTTTCACCACCACAAAACAATCAAAACCGCTTACACACTGCAGAGAATAACAAATATCCATCTAACACCTACTAGAAATAAGTTTCAGCAACCAAACTCTCAGTAGTAAGATACCATGTTGGGATACATCTTTGTGTCAAAAAACAAGAGAGATCTTGCGTTGGAAAAAGTATAGTTCACAGAGATCATTCACCAATCCTACCATTCTCATTTTTCTCCAGCATGTCACATACTCTGTAAATTATTGAACAAAACTCCACCTTTATAAAAAAATCCAATCCTTATATTTTTAATCATCTATATTCTCCGCTTAGTCACATTACTATCATTTATATAAAATCTATCATATTATATATAGTTTCTCTTATCTATATCTATATATATAATGTTAATATATAATATTATATATAATATAATCTATAACATACTGATGCTAAAATAAATCACGAGATTATATTGGTCATCAATATTTAGGCCTACTCAGGGGTATTGGATAACTACTGTATAGTTTACATACCTCTTTAGATACATAAAAGAGGGTTATTTAAAAAAACAAAAAAAGAACGCATTTTGCTTTAAAACCGTGTTTTTAAAAAAAAAAAAAAAAAATTAAAAAAAAACCGTGTTTTGCTATACACCAACCCAAGATAATTAATACTATAATATAAGAATTAAGAAGTATTATATATATATTACTATAATAATATATATATATCTCTTAGTGATACTATAATCAATATAGCTTGAAACGACTATTTAGTAAAAAATAGTTTCACGATTAAATTTAAAGACTTCATATCTATTTTATCTTATAAATTTCTTCATCTGAGAGTAAGAGAGATAGAGAAGAGAGAGAGAGAGAGAACTTTTTAAATAGGTTTTTTTTCACTTAATCGCATTCGGCAAATTTGCTCTTAATCGTTCATTGTCTCGTCATCGTCATCGGAAAAAAATTCATAATCGTCCCATCACAAATATAAATATAATTTAGTAACATATAATTATTATTACTAATTATATATTATGTATATCTATATATTCATAAATTTAGCCGTGATCTCTATTAGTGTTATACTACAAATACTCGTAGTTATATATATATATATTAATATCTATATATATATCAAGGATTTGACCACGGACATAAATGTAAGGTTTTTTCTAAAGTTTGCAGACGATACCAAAGTGGCTACGCGGCGGCTACCACGCTGCCAGCAGCGAAACTTAGAAATTAGGGATGTAGCGTCGGGCGGGGTGACTTTGGAACCATTTAGGTAATAACTTCGTCTCCCAACTTGCTCTTAATGCACGCTTTCTTTGTGGATTTTTTTTTACCTGAAATTCACAGCGCCATATAGTAAAAAAGGTTAGTACACCTTCAAAAATAAATCATTCCAGTTTATAGTGATAAAGTTTTTATTAAAAATTTTATTGAGCTCATTTAGCCTGACCTTGGAGGGGTGAAAAGGACCACCATTTTTAAATGCCTCTTTTATGTATAAATTTCAATTTTATGATTTTAATTTTTACTTTAATATAACAATTGTTTTATCTCATGCATTAAATTAAGGAAATCTTTTATAGATAACCTAAAATGTCATAATGATACAATTATATACATAGCAATAAAAATAAGGGTGGTCGATTCACCCTCCTCCGCCTATAAAAAACCTTTAATGGGTCTTAAAATGATTTCATTTTTATTTTATTTTTACTTAAGCTAAGTAACTATTTATTGGGATGTGAATTTTATGTAATAAAAATGTAATAATAAGTACATAATAAACGAAAAACAACGGTGTCCGATTCACCTTTCATCATTTTTTATGGCGGGGTGAATCGGACCAAGTTAGGCCCCGTGATTTTGCCACTACTACTGGTAATACTGTTTGGAACAAATTTACTTGCCAGTTTAAAGCTACATACTCGTACTATACACTGAAAAAAATAATTAAAATCCTCACATTTTTCCATTTTATAAACAATGTTTCTAATAAGTATCACAAAGTGCAATTTATTGAAGGCCATTTGTCCCTACTTATTATATTTTCAAAAAATATAAAAACTCTCTAGAATCAAAGATGATCTAAATAAAAACTTGTAGTACTACCCGTGGCTATTAAATGAGCGAATTTTTTTATTTAATTATTATTTTTTTTATTTTTTTATTTAGAGTGGACCGAATGCACCCCTCTAAAAAAGATAGGCTGGTTCAACAAGACACTGGAGACGCACTTGAAATTAACTTACACAGAAATGAACTTCAGAACTTACTTGCGAGTGGGCTGATAAGTGGCAAATGAATTTTAATAGTAAAAAGTGTAAGGAAGATATTCACTAGGGTTAGCTTATACAAAAGTTTCTTTACTCAGATATATACTGCTGATTGGCTTGTAGTTCCTGTGGAGACGCATATGAAAAGATTTTGGGTGGATTAATAATAAGGTAATTTGAAATGTCATATTAATGTGTGTTTGGAAGGAAGGAATAAAGCTACTGAGATGTTGGACATAATAAATAATAATGATATTGGGTCTTGTTGCAGAGCAGTGTAAGAGAAAAGCTATAATAATAACAGTTGTTTAGGGGGCTAGTATTCACGAGCTTGTGTCACAAGTTGGGTCCCTATTATTTAACGAATAGACTCTTAGATATGTCCACTCTCGGACGGTGCAACAGGATAAGAGACACAGTCAAAATTTGGATTTCTGGGTTTGATATAGAGGATAAGGAGCTAATGAGATGTAGCGCTTGAAGCAAGAGTTAGGATGTTTTCTGGTAGAAAGGCGTTTTTCAGAGGGGACATGAAACTAGTCTACAAAATATTTACATCTATTGGTAATACAGACCAATGAATTCTTAATAGTAGATCACGGAAGGGAAACCAGGAAATTTAGTAGTAAAAACAAAGAAAGCATTCATTCGGTAATAGGGTTGTTAAAATTTTGGAATGGTTATTGAGAGTTATTTGGAGTGTGACTTGATGCAAATTTTACGAAAGGATTAATAGCTATATGGGATAATTAGGATATCATTATAGTATATGGAGCATAGGACAAAGAGCACAGTGTTTAACTACAGTAGTTGGCAAGGTTAACTGAATGTTACTTGATCACTTAAAGTTAATTAAAGCATGAAGAGTAAGTAATTATGGATGAACATTTAGCTAAGATCATGTATTACTTTTTCATGTGTCGACTTAGGTAATCTATGGTGTAATATGGTGCGGATTGTACATTTAGCATTGCTTTAGCACTTTGTGTATTTTTTGATAAAGTTTTATGTGAATCAGATAGAAGGTTCGTGGGTTTGCATGAACATATTGCTTGGTGATTGATATCATGTTGCTTGAACTAGAACAGATCTCTCACGAATATCCCATGTGGCTCTATATATCTGTCTTTTTTTATTTACTTATGTTTTTGATGAGATGTCTTATCGTAGAGAGGCCATAGGTCCTGTGAACATCACTAGAGTGGTTTTACTGACTGCTGACAAGTTTCTCACTAAAAAGGGTGTTTAAGAAAGGGGCGGTATTGAGATTGTGGTCTTATTTTCAACTAGCGTCAAATATTCTTACTTACTATTTTGTATTCAAGCGGCATGTTGTCACACTACACTCAACTCAGGGGTTTTGGGAAGAAGGTGGGTGAATGAGGGTCAATGTCTATGTCAACATGCTCCTTGTTCGTCTGAAACATTTAAAATTCCAACTGCAATATGGCTATACTATTTTTGAAATGTTCTTAATTTTTTTCAAATCTGTCAATAATCATCACTTTACTGATTTATATAAGCATGCATGCCTCTTTGGGACGAACAATTTCTATAAAAAGGGCAAATGGCTGGACTAATGCCCATTTTATAAATGCCTGCCTCTGGCTTGCCGCGTCATTCACTATTTATATATTATATATTTGATAATATAATTTAATAATATTGGGTATATATATTATAATAATAAATAAATAGTATAAAATGGAGAGAGAGATGAGTAATGAATAAGTATGAGAGTCTATCTTACATATATACTAGTAGATATCATACGTTCTAGTAAATCTATCCTCTATAGGGTGGGTCCAAAACACACCGGTTCATTTTTAAAAAAAACAAGACAACGGGTTTTTTTTTAAAACAAAAGCCAAAAGGCAAAATTTTTTTTGGTTTTTTTTGGTTTTTTTTTATAAATTACTATTTTTCATATAATCGTGTTATTTAGGGGTATTTAGCATTAAAATAGAGACAGAAAATACAATATGTTAAAAGAGGTATGCATATATACAAGTAGAGTTGTAGTGCTTTAATAGTATGTATGTGCTCTAGCATTAATTATTAACATTTTGCAACATGATTGAATTATTATTATTGATTATATATATTTATTATTATATATAGTTATATAATATTATATATATATAATATATATATATAAGTATTATAATTATATATTATATATATATATATATATATATATGATATTAATATGTATATGAATCTACCTTTTGTCTCGCCCAAGCGGTGGTAAAGAGTGGCGTAACAACTCAGAAAGAAAAAAGCAGGTGAAGAGATGTGACAAAAGTCGAAGAAGCGAAGCTTACCCCATCTGTTCATTAATAGTAAGGAACTCGTACGGTCATAAAACACTAATAGTTCATCGAACTTCGACGGGTCAATAGGAGGTAATGTCAGTGTAAGGGTTATCCCTTGACACGGTAGGCGCACAACAGACCCCGTCAAAAACCTGGCCATTTCTTATTAAGCCTTTATTCTGCATGTGCCACTCAACATTTTTCTCTTCAGAACTTCGTTTACTGACTCAGCTCACTTTTTCTTCGATCTCCCCGGGTCGGGTTTCACAACTCGCCATATAAATTGTTAAACGACTATAATTTCATCCTTGTCACTGACAAACATATCAAGAACTACTTTCATTTATTTCAGAGTCGTTTCACCCCCTTATGATCACACAAAACAACTCTCTAATAAGTTCATTCGCTCATTTTATCAATTTTCTCACAACTGCATGCCCTAAGATGCCATGTGACACAAGAGATTGAACTTTTAGATCTTACTGTTATTCCAGACCATAGTCTCACTATATAAAATAACAGTAACATAGCCGGGTCATAATAGAACCTAGCGCACTGAAGGCTTAATCGTCTTTACATTCACCAACGATTTAATTTTGCCCACCCTTCTGCATTCACACTTTCCTAACTACATGCATCATCCGTATCCCTTCGTCATCCAACAATACCAGATAAATATTTACAGTCGGGACACTTGTTATGCTGCTTACAATTAACATAATTTACCTGAGGACTAGTACTCACTCACGACCATACCTAACTCTTATCTAAACGTTTACTTTCAAACCCCTCCTTTTACAACCCTCAATCTTCTACCAATCCTCTCTCAACTCTTCAGATTCACAGCAAAACACTTAAATCATCCGATATAATAGGTAGGGCACCTACCACTCATCTTCCGCATTCTAAGACAAACAATTTCTGTCACGGCCAAGTTCATTCTTTCATACCACCGGTCATAAAAAAGGTAGGGATTAAACCAAGGAGACACACAACCCTGCCTCACTCCCGCTATTAATAACAAACCAATCACTTTTAACACCATTTTTCTTGAAACGCAGCGAACGAAGAGTCAGTAAAGCGATAACTATATTATTAGAGTATCATCAGAAGCACTTCGACGCATGACAAGACATAATATAAACAACGTAAGCACGACTCCCTCGTAAGAAACTTTCAGAAACCTCATATGCAAAAGAGAAGAGAGAGATGGAGACGCCACTGTTGCAGTCTCACTAAACTACATAGAAAGACTTTAATTCTTCTCTCATTTCTCACCAGTATTAGGGTTTGACTGCACCGGACTTTGGATCCACTCTCTATCCTCTAACACGGCCATTGTTCTTCAGCCCTCAGTCCTTCGATCCACTGCGACGCACTCTTTCGCACACAGCTACCAACGCATCTCCTTCCTACAATCTTACAAGAAACTCATCCCGACTCTACTTTTACCAGTTCCTATTTTCTGCCTTATCCCTTCTCATCGGTCTCTTGAACTGGGTCTCCTGCCAAGATGCAGACGCAGAGTACGAACCAAACTCCTAAAGCGAAAACTCATCGACCCGGCGTCATTTCCAACGGCCAGCTCGACATCACCAATCCCATATGCTCCGTTCGTTGCTCTAATTTCCCACACTACAGTAAACGAAAGACGAGATGCACAGCTATGAGACTCCCGAGAGAGATGGGACACTTCCCTTCTTCACACCTTTTTGCCCATCTCAGCACAGCTTTCCTACTCTTGCGGTAGCATCGCAAGATCCAGCTCCTCACCCTCACCTTGTTGTACTTGCTATGTCCCTCACCGCACCACCAGTCATATCCCCTCATCCTTATATGTGCGCACGTCTTACTAGACCAGTTTTTTCGACCGTGTTCTTAACCCGTAGCCACTCACGACCTCCGTTACAGACAAGATCGAGACTAGACAACCACGCCACCACTCGCTATGAGATGCAGAATTATATCGTTAGAGAAGAGAAGAGAAGCGAGTATTCGGAGAGGATTGCTCACGAGTCTTACACAGAGTGGCAGGAGGGGCTGGGTTTCACCACACTTCCGGCGGATAAAGTCTATTCCTGTAATTACATTTCTTATGATTATGTCCAGCCATTGCTCTCACCACTACGTTCACTATTCCAAGCTGATATTTCTGTTGGATTCCAATCATTTTTTTCATCGTTCGGGCTCATGCGACTTGTTTAAAGGGCCAGTAGCACGTGTCTGTTTCTTTCCACTCCTTATACTATTC
>JABUQX010072095.1:0-13600 GCA_015478945.1 Trachelipus rathkii
TAATAATAATAATAATAATAATAATAATAATAATAATAATAATAATAATAATAATAATAATAATAATAATAATAATAATAATAATAATAATAATAATAATAATAATAATAATAATAATAATAATAATAATAATAATAATAATAATAATAAATAGCTACATATTTTGAGAATTTTAGTACCTTGTTAAACGAGCCTTGAAAAGGGCTGAAAATCTATGATTCGAGAATCAAGCGAAATGAAAACAATGTAAGATGTAGGATGTATCCAACAGAGAAACAAACCCATCCTCAGATATGAAGTTTGCACAGACGATAACGTAAAAGTAATTAGAAAATATACGTGAATTTATCTTTTTATTATTACGAAACGATTAGTTTCATTCCAATTGCAACAAATTTCATTAGTTGAAATTCACTACATCCCCAAAGTTTTCTTAATGAAAAAAAAATTTATGTAAATAATTAACTAACTTAACGTACAATATTCTTTGAAGTTTTATACTTGAAATTAGAGTAATAAAAATTTGGCAAGGAATATTAAAATTTGAGCCTTAAGGGGATCATCAAGTCATCAAGTAAAAAAATATATATGTTAAAAAGTAATAATCACAGGAGTCGACCTTGACAGGTCCTTGTGGTTTTCAGCTGCCCTTCGCTAAATTCTTACCAAATGATATATATATATATATATATATATATATATATATATATATATATATAGGAGAATTTATATTTATATCTATATTATATATATATATATATATATATATATATATATATATATATATATATATATATATATATATATATATATATATATATATATATATATATGAGGAGAATTAAAGTACAGTTCAAGTTTATTGGAATATAGAGCCAGAAAATGATCTACCTCAATCAAATCTTTATATATCACATGATATATAAAGAAATAATAATAATAAGACTACGTAAAATAATACCGAATATTGTAACCTTCTTACGATATTTAATGTCTAAAGGAACTGAAGACCTTCGTCATATGTCAGCAATGGATATCCTTATGCTAAATTTGATGCCCATCAAATTACAAGCCAGAGTCTACCCGACAAATTTCTACTGATCCTTAAAAAAAATTGTTACCGTAAGAATAAAACCCTTGATATTAGTCCGTCATAGTCTACAAAAAATCGACGCCAATGTGAAAAAGTTTTTATTTTTTTGGCGGGAAATTTGACGGGAAAGGTAACACCTGCCATCACCCAAGGTGGTTCGTAACAGTTATATCATTGATTGAACTACTAATAATATCTCTATGATGCCTAAGTACTCAGCATGGTGGTCTTTAGTTGTTAGGCACTAATCTCAGAGGTTTCAAAACTGGGGTAACGCGTACCCCGCAGGGGTACGGGAAGAGATTTTCAGGGGGTACGTTAGGTCAGTAGAAATATGCATCTAAGTAAGCCAAATAATATAAAGTATAAACGATTATATATATATAATTACTAATACTATATATATATATATATATATTATATATATATATATTATATTATATATTATATATATAATATATATAATTATATATATATATATTATATATAATTAGTGAAACATAGGGAGGAGACAGTATGATGAGAGTTACATCAAATACGGGTTCACACAATTTTTAAAGGCAGTCGAATACAAGACCACAGTGGTGTCGTATGCTAAAGGTTCTTGTCTTGAGGTTCTATGAAACTAGCTTCTAAGCGGCATCTTACAATGGCTGTCATACAACTTTAAAGGATAAAGATGCAAGCTTCTTTAACGAATGGAAGGTGGTGTGAAACATTCTCGTCTTGATAAATCTGGTCAGTTACATCAGCAATCTCATGCAGGTCTTCTTGCATCATATAAAGTAGCACTCAAGATCGCTAAAGCAAAAAAAAAACCGCGTACGATTGCTGAAACCCTCATTATTCCATGTTAAAAAGAAATTGTAAGTTGCGTGATAGGTGAGGCTGCTGCAAACAAATTAAATTATGCGCCCTTTATGAACGATACTATTCAGCGAAGAATTTCGATATGGAGAAGACGTCAGCAACAAGTGACTCGAAGTTAAAACGGCACAACCAAGATGTTCCAACAACTCGATGAAACTACTAGAGCATTAGTAACTAGCAATAATTTGTTGTTTTAGCAGGTTATAAAGAATGGGCAGATTTTTAAAGAAGAATTTCCTATTTTTGCCACTAATTGGAACTCAACTACTGGAGATCGATATTTTCCAGACAGTCACACATTCGTCTTGAGTATCTGGTAAGGCTTTCTGGGAAATGGTCTGTGCATGGCACACTGACGTGCACTGCGGAAAGCTTGGCATTCTTCTGGATTTATAGGCAAAGTAAAGGAAGTGAACCCTGTTGTAATAAGTTTACACTGTATGATTCATCGATATGCTTTGGCATCCAGGATATTACCTCCTGAACTTCTAGATGTTCTTAATGATGTTATCAAAATGGCAAACGCCATTGAATCTAGTTCACTTAATAGTCGCCTTTTCCGTTTGTTGTGTCAAGATATCGAGGCTGAACATGAAGTTTTGCTCTTTCACACTGAAGTACGATGGCTTTCGCGAGAATGTAAACTTCTAGAGTTCAAATTGAGAGAAGAGGTGTCCGAATTCTTTTCAAGAGATGCTAAGGCACAATCCAAGTATTTCAGTGAAAGACTCACTCAAAAACAATGGCAACTAAAACTGGCACATCTCAGTGACATTTTCTCGACAAAATGATCTGAATTTGTCATTGCAAGGGAAATCCACAAGGACCACAACATTGATTGATTTTATAGATAAATGTAAGTCATTTACTAAGAAAATTGAATTGTGATAAAAAAATGTGTAATCAGGAAAATTTCACATGTTTGAAAATACTGCGAAAATTCTTGATGAAGAAAATGATATTACCGACATCGATAATCTTATTCAATTTGACTTATCTTCTCTTTGTAATGAATTAAGTATTACTTGCCAGAAATAGAAGAGAACAGAACAAAATTAACTTACTGAACCCTTTCAACGTAAGATTGTACATTCACTTCCTATCGGCGGAGGGGAATATTATAGACTTTTTAATACTCTATCTCGTTAAGCATGCTTATGATACGTTATCTCTTATCAAATTATGGTCACTAGTAGTTCAGTCTTATATTCAACTTGCAAAAATGGTTATCTCAAAACTTCTACCGTTTCCTTCAACATATCTGTGCGGACAGGATTTCCCTCTTTTGTGCTGATTAAAAGCCAAGCTCCCGATCAAATTGAATGTAGAGCCTGATTTTACGATTGTCAACTAGTGAAATCAGCACCATCGTGAATTGAATGACATATGCACGAATTCAAGCACACCCTTTGCCATAAATTTTGTTCTCTAAGTATTATTTTATATATATATATATTATAATATATATAATATACTATATCATTATATATATATATAATATATATATTAATATATATTAATATATATAATATATATATATATATATTATATATATATATATATATATTTATATATATATTATACTATATATATATATATATATATATACTATATATATATAATATATATATTATTAATACAAAAAATATGAGTAAAATTTCTAGGGGTACGAGGTTCATGAAGCTGAACTGGAAGGGGTACATTGCGACAGTAAAGTTTGAGATCCACTGCACTAACTAATTAAGTAGGTAAATTGATTAGTTGAAGCCTGAAGGTAAGAAGAATGGAGATAGATAGATAGTTGAAATGGTTGAAAAAAATAGACAATTTACCTCCCTTTCTTTACACTTTTGATTATTAATTTTACTTTTCACAAGCGCACCAGTTAAGACCGTTATTGAATCAGTAATACCTTAATGTTTTTAGCGTCTAGTGAATTCTGGACAATTGTACCCAATATTGGCAAAGTACAAAATCCTCTAAAATAATTTAAGTTGAAACATATATGAGTTTTTATATCCTACATTTAAATACGGTACTAAAGTAAAATAAAAATAAAAGAGGGTTCCATTTTATAAATGATTATATCCTCAAATAAAACAAAAATAGAAGAGATATATGTGGAAGTATATAACAGTTTTTATAATACTGTGATTTTTATAAAAATCTGAGATATAGCAGTTTTGCTATATAATTACTTGGAATAGTTTGCCAGAGGACGTTGTTGAGTATGACTCGATTGCAACATTTAAAAAAGGACTGGACAGGTATATGGATGGTTTAGGTATCATATAATATATTTTGACTACGCCAAATTGACGGGTTTTTAGTTACAATAGTTATTATGGTTAGTTATTAGTTGTAAACTTTGTGTATATTAGGTAAGTTATTGACAAGCCCTAGGGTGCTTTGTGGATTTGCATGAACATGTTTGGTGATTGGTTCTTTTGGGTTGACTGGGACAGTCTCGATAGTCTCACGTTGTGGCTTCTTGCTGCCTCTATATTTCTAATGTTCTAAAAAAAGTGTTAGAAAATATCTTGCTCAAAAACTATTAGTCATGGTTTTCAACACATACTTGTAATACCCTACCCACTAGCAAACTATGAGATTATCCCAATAGACAGTAGACACTCTTTAGATCCAAAATATTACTTATAACTATCATCATTAATCATAGCATATACAATTGACCAGTACATTTGAGAAATTTTAATAGTGCTAGATGAACCTAACTTGGAATACCGGAGTCACATTAACCTCCCCCAGCAGAACGGGAAGAGTCAAAGAAGGAATACCCACCCCTTGCAGAGCGCCGAAGCTCCTTTCTAGTTATCAAATAATAACCACATCGAAGAAGAAAGTGCTCAACACTCTCGATTTCACCCCTGCATGATGGGCAGAGTGGTGAGTTAGAAAGACCCAAACGAATGAGTTATCCATTGATACCAAGATGCCCAATTCACAGTTCTGTTGTGGCTGTCTCCAAGCGACGAGCAGAGAAAAATGAAAACTGTACATCTTCCCTGTAATATTGTCCCAGAGGATGAGTGCTAAGGAAAATACCGAGCTCCAAGCTCCAAAAGACATTCACCTCCTTAATAATGCAGGAATACCATTCCACCAATTCTAAAGGGAAATATTCAATGTGTTGATGCCGGTGGGCTAACTTGGCGGATACATCTGCGATCTCATTATCAACGATACCAATGTGGGATGGGACCAAGTGGATATGTAGTGCCCAACCCAGACTTGGAATGAATATTTAACTGAATTCTCCTGTATTTAGTGGGTAGCTGGTTAGCAATAATATGAAGGGCAGCACTGGAATCAAAGAAGATAATAGATTGAGGAGAGAGATGGGTCACCATAAACTGTAATGCCCAGAGGATAGCATATAGTTCTAGGAAGGTCACTGAATGTAGTGAAGAGTTTCCAATTCTGCGTTAGGGTAAAGGTCTGGGAAATATACAGCAGCTGCCGCAAAACAAGTTGAACCCTGATGAACCTTCGAACTAGGGTTGGCCGACGCACGGGGTGCGGTGCGGTGCGCATCAAAATTTCAGCGACCTGGTGCGGTACGGTGCCTGGTTTGGGCCTTTGGATCGCACCGCACCACAGCTGTTTCCCGACAAATTAAAAAAAAAAAAGGAAAAAAGAAAAACTGAGTTGGATATATATATATATATATATATATATATATATATATATATTATATATATAATATATATATATATATATATATATATATATATAGTATATATATATTATATATATATATATATTATATATCATATCTATATATATATATAGTATATATATATTATATATTTATTTTATAGTATATATATATATATATTTAACTCTAATATATATATATTATATATATATATATATATATTTATTTATACTATATATTATATAGACTAAACTCGCTTTAGTCATCCAAGTATAATTAATGAAAATTTATAAATCAACCGGTGGATTTGAATGAGAGAAATTTCTGTGCAGTGGCTTTATTAATCAGTGGATTGATATTGACAAGATATTGCTTTCAATTGAGTAAATAATGGAATGAGAATGCACAATAAATCGTTATAAATTACTTTAAACACTCGTAATTATAACTTTAATAATATTGGGCACTGACACCTAATCTAAGATGACTTCCTTGCGCGAAGTCCTGCCTAAGAATCTTCTCGAGCTTGCTTAGCTTCGGGCCTTGTTGGAGGCCTTCCGCCAATCAGGCTCTATGTTTGGCATCTTCTCCCAATGGGGGAGAAGAGCCATAATATTACGCAGTTACAATATAAGTTTGAAGTAGATTCACCAACGATTTTAATAGGTGTATACAGGAGACTTGCAAATAAGCCTCTTACAGAGTTGTATACCCTCTCTGACATGCATGCATATGTCTTACAAGACTCCCTACCTTAACTTCAGCCCATTTGGTGATCTCGAGTGCAAAAAGAAATAGCTGCCTCAGAACCACAGGTGAAGCCTGGGGTTCTGTTTACACAGGTATTTCTATTCCCCCTCCTTCTGAGTGATAGAAACATGCGGGAGGAAGAGGAAAGAACGGAAGCACTAATTAGAGAAATTTAGAAGAAAATATTCCAAAAACATGGGACTCGTATAACGACATTTTATAACTCACATGTAGTCCTCGTCAGGTATAGCTGTTTCTCAATGTACTTTTCAACTTTCTACTATCTTTCTTGACGGTCTCTGTTGTTTCTCCTTTGAAACTTTTTTTTTTCAAAGTCGCAATTTCAAGCGCGAAAATAATCTTTTTTTTCTTTATCTGTTTGTACTGGAAACCTTGCCGGTAGTTTGGATTCTATTAATCTAGTAGTTTTCAAATACGTCAAAAATCAATCATTTCACATTCGAAAGTTTTCATTTGAGTTGGAAAGTTTAAAATGAATATTTCCTTTTCTTCCTTTTTATTTTCTATCATATTTGTTTTAGTTCTTATTCGTAGGTCGAAGGCGGTTTCTATAGTAACAGAGAATGCTATAGGTATTTGGTCTGAAAGCTTTTATGGTTATCTTGGGCCATATGGTTACCATGGCGACAGAGAGTTAGATTTGGGATTTTTCGTTTGTGAGTGAGCGGTCAATCCTCGTGAGGTTATAGAGAGACTTTCTTCTTCGTTGGCATGTCGGCTTGTAGACATTTAATTTACACTTTTAATTTTTTTTCTTATTATTCTAATATTAAGAGAAATATAGGCTACTAAAGTTAAGTTGGAAAAGAGGAAAGAGTTTTCTTAAATGGAACATGCGAAATAAGTTTGCTGGGTATTATAATTTTATAATGAGCTTTGCGCTATACAGTTTATAATTTGCATTTGTTAAGGATTTTGGACTTTTTAAAGCACCTAATTGTTCGCTTTGGTTCTACGCTATGAGCGCGCAGATGGCCGTTACAATAGATAGGATTTCAGCCTTTGTCCCGATAGGGCCCTGGCTTTGACAAATGGCTTGGATTACAACTTTTAAATATCCTGCGCCTCGAACTTTTCTTGGTTAGCTCTGTGGTCATACATCAACTTAGAGACTAATCATTGTGTAAATCGCTTTGATTTGCTATGAAATAACTGATTACCTTTCTTTTTCGGTTGTCTCGCTCGGTCTTTTTTGTTCTCCCCATGTTGCAAACTTTTTGTTTTGCTTTGTCATGTTTATTTTTTATTCTTGTTTTATCTTAAGTGAAATATATGGTAGAATAGGGACTCTCAATGTAAGTCTGTGATTTCAAGAAATATTAATGATCATACATTTTATATTTTCCTTCTCAGTTTTACCTTTTTGATCACATACGTTATCAACTACAAATATTTTCTCAATATTACTCTCGCGTATATTGAGATCATAGTTTCGCATACTAATTTGTTCCTCTAGGGGAGTCTCGTTTTGTATAAATCTTATAATGACATTTACGCTTTACTTTCGCTAATATGGGTGTAGCACTATATCGAAATTCTCGGCTGCATAACATATAATTTCTTTATAGTTTCTGCTAGATCGTTCGCCGTGTCCAAAATTTGTATACTAAGATCTATACTGCTATTCAAATGTTAATATCTTGTTCACTCTTTAATGATTACTAACTGATCAAAGGCAATGATTTTATTCTTTTTTATAAATCTGTTCAATCCTCCGCCGTGTATTAGTTCTTTTGGTGTGGTGTAAAATAGGTTCTCAATACGTAGATCTCTCATTCAAAGTGTTCGTCAGGTTATCGTCGACGTCTAATCTCCGCGGTCATGTTTGTGGTCTCGCCGTGCGAGCTACTGCTTGTTAGTATAGCTTAATGAACTCTGAGGAGCATGTTTGTTCATTGTTTTAGCGACGTCTTTGTGCTTCTCCGTGGACTATCCGCTATGTTCAGCCATTGAAATATTTAAGAACTAAGGCAGCAAGTTCTCATATATAAACTATTAGTTATCAATGCATGGAATTTTGACTGATACTAAAAAATTATTTATTTTCGCCTTAATGTAATGCGTAAATATTTTTCAGATGTTGAAAAAACAAACAGCTCAAAGCTTTCCTTCCAAAATTCGCCGTTCAGGCCTAATCGGTCAATGACTGAAACTTTTTAAAAATTTACGAGGAGGGAAATGCTTTAAGTTGACTGTATTCCCAACCTTTATTATTTGAAATATTTGATATTTGCCTTAATAGTAATTACCATATTAAAATTGTATATTTAGCATGCAAACAAAAGGAGACAAAATAATAGCACATCAATGTTCAATACACGAAATTTACCATTTTTTTCTTGTTACTACATTTCATTATTTTAAATTCAATTTTAATTTGATTTTGACCGTTACAATTTTTCACTTATAAAAAAAAAGTTTACAATTTGGAAGGATCACATTTTTCCTTTATAGTAAGACTGGTAGTGATCTCATTTTTCAATGTTTTTTAGATTGTCAATATTAATTTTTATTATATTATTATTTATTTTTTTATTTGTTGCTGATTCTTTTGGATCATTATTTTTTATTATTATTATTATTATTATTATTATTATTATTATTATTATTATTATTATTATTATTATTATTATTATTATTATTATTATTATTATTATTATTAGTAGTAGTAGTAGTAGTAGTAGTAGTAGTAGTAGTAGTAGTAGTAGTAGTAGTAGTAGTAGTAGTAGTGGTGATAGGATTTTAGTTTTTATATTTATTATCACGATTATTGTTCACTACCTTAATTAATTACCACAAGAGTTTTATTCACTGTTATTATTTAACAAATTTTATTCTTTTGTTGTTGTTGTTTTTATTTTCCGAGGATTGTAGTCTCCTTGATGTTGGAGACGTTCAGTTGGGTAGGAGTAAGAATCACCTCCATTTGTGGGGGAGAAGGAGGGTTTGTAGTTGACTTTCTTCCCGCAGGGGTACGAGCGGGAATTTTTCTGATTTCACTCATGTGGATGTTTTTAAACTTAGTTGGAAACGGGATTTGATTTTCGTTTATGGGAGGAAAGTTGCTGAATTTGGGTGAAGGAGACTTCTTATTTCCCCATTTTTTCATCGTTGTTGGGGAAGCTTTTGTTTTAACAGAGAGTTTCTTGGGGCGATTTGTTTGGCTTTTTCTGAGTGAAAGTGTTCGTTGATGCCATTTTCACAATCGAAAAGATGTTGATTCAAATTTTTTGATGCGTTCTTTTTTTTTTTTTTTTTTTTTTTTTTTTTTTTGAATGCGCTTGTTGCACCGGTTTTTTTTTTAACACTACGACTTTATTAATATTTGGTGATAAAACATTGTATCTTCACGTAGTTAACTTTTTTGAATCACTGTTTATTTACTCACAGAACATAGATAGAATAAATGCACTTTTTAATTATCACATTTTATTCAAGTAGTTTTGATTTCAACGGCAATTTTTTTGATTTCATCTAACTCCAAATTAGAAAGGGGGGTTTTCACTAGTCATGAAGGGGTCGACAAAAGATATGAGCTGATATTTAACCAGCCATTCCAAAGAGAGATGGACCAGCCGGTGGATTTAAATTAGAAATATTTCTGTGTAGTGGCTTTATTTAGCAGTGGATTGATAATGACAAGATATTGCTTTCAATTGAGTAAATAATGAAATGAGAATGCACAATAAATCATTATATATTACTTTAAACACTCGTAATTATAACTTAAATAATATTGGGCACTGACAACTATTCTAAGATGACCTCCTTGTGCGAAGTCCTACCTAAGAATCCTCCCGAGCTTGCTTAGCTTCGGGCCTTGTTGGAGGCCTTCCGCCAATCAGGCTCTCTGTTTGGCATCTTCTCCAATGGGGGAGAAGAGGCATACTATTACGCATGTTACAATATAAGTTTGAAGTAGATTCAACCAACGATTTTAAATAGTGTATACCCGGAGACGTTGCAAATAAGGCCTCTACAGCGTTGTTACCCTCTCTGACATGCTGCATATGTCTTACAAGACTCCCTACCTTAAATTCAGCCCATATATTATATATATATATATATATATATAATATATATATATATATTATATATATATATATATATATATATATATATATATATATATATATATATATATATATATATATATATATATATATATATATATATAATATTTCATATCTTATACATAAATATCATATATATATAAATGTATATATATATATATTATATATATATTATTATATATATATATTAATATATAATAATATATATAATATATATATATATATATTATATATATATATATATCTATATATATTCATATTATATATATATATATATATAGATTTTTAACATTATTTGATACTCGTCCTAAAAAAAATTTCGAAATGACTTCAAATTTCAACTGTATAAAGAAATATTGATATGACCCCAAGTGTGAGCAATGGTCGATTTTCAAAACTTACTTTTTCTTGGTTTTCAAATTGAAATAATGAAAAAAAATTCATAAAAGAAATCTGGTTATCCAATCTGCATGAAATTTTCAGTGCATTTGTAGTCAGGGGAGATGCACATTTTTTAGATCAATATTTTGAATATGCATTAGTTTTGGATTATTATTATTATTATTATTATTATTATTATTATTATTATTATTATTATTATTATTATTATTATTATTATTATTATTATTATTATTATTATTATTATCATTATTATTATTATTATTATTATCATTAATTATTATTATTATTATTATTATCATTCAAATTATTTATTATTTATTATTTCATCATTATTATTATTAATTATTATTTATTATGAAACTTAAAAGTTCTCATATTATTATTATTATTATTATTAAAGAGAAAAGGAAGAAGAAGAAGAAGAAGAAGAAGAAGAAGAAGAAGAAGAAGAAGAAGAAGAAGAAGAAGAAGAAGAAGAAGAAGAAGAAGAAGAAGAAGAAGAAGAGAAGAAGAAGAAGAAGAAGAAGAAGAAGAAGAAGAAGAAGAAGAAGAACAGAACTACAGAACACCGACTAGTAAAGACTTTACAGTCCACTCAAGGCTAGCCTGAGGGAAGATGAGGTCACTGGCTTAGAACGCCATAATTAACCTTCTAAACGCGTGAACACAACTGTATTACAAAATATTAATGTATTGTGATTATGTCACCGGCTTAGAATGTTAGAAATAACCCTCTAAGCGGTGGTAATCAAACTGTTATTACAATTAAGACGATACTGTGCGATGAGGTACCGCTTTAGGACGTTAAGAAATAACCTCTAAGTGGTTGGACATAAAACCTGTTATTGACAATATTATGCATAGTGTGATCGATGATGTCACCGGCTAAGAACGTTAGAAATAACCCTCTAGCGGTGAACATCAAAACTGTTAATACAAATTAAGATGATAGTGTAATGAGACTACCGACTTAGAGCGTTATAAATTTACCTCTAAGGGGTTAACATTAAAACTGTTCAATATAGGTTCGGCGCCCAAATTCTTTTTAAAATGTCCCAAATTCTTTTAAGATGTACATTTAACATTTACCAAATGATATCAATAGCTCGTTTGATTTCACCTTATCTATTCTATAGTTTTAATAAAGTAAGATTCGGTATGAGTTGAACGTTCACAGACCAATTTCCTTAAAGTGTTTATTTAACTTTTTCTTGAATAAATCGTGTTGCCGCTGTTTACTATTTCATAAGAGAGACTATTCCACTTCTCAATTACCATCGTAAATGAAGAAATTCTTTGCTATATTGGTTTGAAAAATCGTTTATGACAAGGTTTATGCCCATTACTTTCGTGTTAAATCGTTAAAATCATATCTAAAGAATTGCCTGCAATCAATTATTTTTCAAAATTATTTAGTATTTTGAAAACTTCTATTAATTTTTCTTTCAATCTTCTTGTCTCTAAAAGAACGAATATCTAATTCGCGTAGTCGTTGGTTGTATGACTTACCTCTCAATTTCTGGTATTAATTTGGTTGCCCTTTTTTGAATTATTTCAATTTTTTCTATGTCCTTTTTGAGGTATGAACTCCAAAACTGTACTGCGTATTCCAGAAGAGGTCTAACTAATGTTTTATAAAGAAGAAGTATTTTATTTTTAGATTTATATTCGAAATTTCTGGCCAATAAATCCTAGAGCTTTATTTGCCTTCTTAACAGCTTCAGCAGAATAGGCTTGCATCTATAATCAGTACATAATTAATGTATGTTTTTCAGATACCAGTATCATTTATGACGGAGTCATTCTATTTTGTTAATCCGTATTCATGTTATACTCCCAAAATGTATAACCTTAGCATTTATCGGTATTAAATTTCATTTGCCCCGTTTTTTTGAACAATTTACAATCTTGTTCAAATCGCTTTTGGAGTAATTGATAGTCTTTCTCACATATTAAGCGATTTCCAAGTTTCGTATCATCCGCAAAATTTCGAATATTGGCTAAACATATTATCATCATGTCTTTTACATATATAAATGAACAGTATTGGAAACCCCAGAACGACACCTGGGTACCCACTAATAACCTTCGCCCATCTGGCATTCCCATTTAATACGACTCTTACAGTAGGTCTAATAACCAATTTTGATCCATTTTAAAAAGTCTTCCTCGAATACCATGAGCTCAAAGCTTTTCCAATAATCTTTGAGATGAGGGACCGGTATCAAATGCTTTTTGAAAATCTAGGTAAAAACATCAAAAGATTTATAATTATCTACAATCGTTAATAACCACATTAAAGAATTCTAGTAAATTTGTTAAGCATGATCTAATTTCTTTTAAACCCGTGTTGGGAATTCTTTGAACAATCCATGATCTTCAAGATGTGCAACTAATTATTGGTTAGGTTGCTATCGAAAAATTTTGCCAACTCTTAAGAAGTTAACGCTAATTGGTTCTGTAATGTATTCGAGAGCTTTACGATCTCTTTTTTAGAAATAGGATTTTATTTGCAGTTTGAAATTATGAAGTAACTAACCCTTTCTTGTAAAAGACTATATGAAAAGCATCGTCAGAAGGTTTTACTAAATATCTTTCAATTTTTTAAGTGATTCTGATAACTACTTGAAATTACATGATTATTTATTAATAGCTTATCAATTTGGAAAGCAACTTTCTCTTCTAAAATTTCAAATGTATCTAAAATACTAT
>JABUQX010072096.1:5000-7500 GCA_015478945.1 Trachelipus rathkii
AGAGAAGGAATAAGAAAGCATGGTGTCGGAATTATAGTGGGACCAAGACTGTCACCATGTATACAGAAAGTAAAAATTATAAATGAGAGGTTGATGATGTGCGTATTGAAGATAGGCCGGATAAAATATAGAATATACCAGATATATGCACCACAACAGGGGCACTCAGAGGAGGAAAAAACTAGATTTATGGAATTGATGGAGGAAGAGGTGGGGGTGGAGGAGGAGGGGGAGAGGTGCTTGTTGATGGGAGATTTCAACGCTAGAGTAGGAAAGAGAAGAGAGATGGAGAGAGTATTGGGACCATTTGGAGAGGATACAAGAAACATGGAGGGAGAGGCGTTGATTGATTTTTGTGTGAGAAACGACCTAAAAATAATGAACACGTTTTTCAAGCACAGAGAGTCTCACATCTTTACGAGGTATAGATGGAATCAGGTAACGCAACAATTCGATCAAAAATCGGTGATAGACTACATGATAGTCTCCGATAAAAGGATGGTTAAGAATGTAAAGGTGATCCCGGGAGTGTCCTTAGATGCGGATCATAGACTGGTGGTGGCGGACATGAAGATAAGAGGGGAGGGAGGAGTAAATGAGCAGAAGAGGGCAGTGATCAGAGTGGAGAAGTTAGAAGAACAAGAAACGAGACGAAATTATGAACGGGAAATGCAGGAAACCCTAAGGAATGAAGAAGAAAACGAAGACTTGCAGGATGTCATTAAGGAAGTGGCAGAGAAAACTCTTGGTAAAAGATGGGTAGGAGGTACTAGGAAGAGACATACACCATGGTGGAACGAAGAAGTGAAAAAAAGAATATATATATATAAAAACAGGGAAAATGAGGAAGTGGCTGAAAAGAAGAACAGCGGCAGCAAGGGAGGAATATGTACAGGCAAGGAATGAGGCAGAGAGAATAAAGAGGAGGGCAAAAAAGATGGAGGCGGAGAGAATGGCAGGAGAAATAACGAGAGATGTGGGCGAAGGGAAGAAAAAGATATTTAAGATGGCGAAGGCGTATAGAAAACCAAAAACCGTAACTAGAAATATAAAAGATAGAAACGGAGAGATTCTTGTGAGACCGGAAGAAAGAAATGATAGATGGACCGAATACTACGAAGATCTGCTAAATGTAGAATACAGAGAACAAGAGGAAGAAGCTGTAGATCAGACGAGGGAGGAGGAAGAGAGGAGGAAGGCGGAGAGATAACGGTAGAAGAATATGAGGAGGCTATAAAAAGGATGAAGAAGGGTAAAGCCCCAGGAGAGGATGGAGTGGCTGTGGAGTTGGTGGTGGAGGGAGGAGAGGAGTTGAGAGGGAGAATCATCAGTTTGATGAACAAGTGTTGGAGAGAGGGAAAGGTGCCGGAAAGGTGGGGCAAAGCAATAATAATACCGATATATAAAGGTAAAGGAGATGCAGGAAGCTGTAATAATTATAGAGGCATTTCACTGATGGACCATCTGGCGAAAATATACGAAAGAATATTGGAGAGGAGGCTGAGAGAGAAGGTAGAGCCGAGACTTGGAGAAGAACAGTACGGGTATAGAAGAGGAAGAGGAACGACGGACCTCTTATTCACACTAAGAATGGTTTCGGAGAAGATGCTGGAATATGGCAAGAGATTCTTTGTAGCGTTCATCGACCTGCAAAAGGCATTTGATTCGGTGCCAAGGAAAAAGCTCTGGAGAGCTATGGAGAGGAATTATGGAGTGAGGGGTAGATTAAAGAAGGCAATAGAATGTATGAGAAATGCAGTTGTAATGTTAGAACTGAGTGCGAGAACGATAGATGGTTTGAGGTGAAAACAGGAGTGAAGCAGGGGAGTTTTATCTCCACTGCTGTTTATATTATATTTAGACGTGGTGATAAGGAAAGTGAGGGAGAGACTGGGAGAATTTGAAGGGGACATAATGGCATATGCGGACGATCTGGCATGTTGGAGCGAGAGAGAGGAGACGATTCGAGAGGTGGTGGAGTTGTTTACGGAGGAGTTGGAGGAAGCAGGGATGAGGATGAACGTACAGAAGACAGAGATATTAACAATAACCGGAGGAAATGAGGAGGGGATGAGGATGGTGGTGAGAGGGGAGGAGGTGAAGGCGGTAAATACCTGCAATTATCTCGGAGGATGTTTTAGCAGAAGGGGAGGAAGTGGAGGAGAGATTACGCGAAGAATGGAAAAGTATGGATTAGTTATGAAAGCCGTATACCCCATGATGAAAGATAAAAACATCGGAATAGAGGTTAAAAAAGTGATTTTTAACAGTATAACTCCGACCTTTGCTGTACGGAGCGGAAACATGGACAACAACGAGAAGAGAGGAGAGTAGAATACAAGCGGCGGAGATGAGGATATTAAGAACTATGATTGGAAAAAGTAGAGAGACAGAATAAGGAATGAAGTAATTAGAGAAGATATAGGTGTGAAGAAGATGATACTGAAGATGGATGTGGGGAGATTGAGATGGTGGGGACATCTGGAGAGGATGGAGCAGG
>JABUQX010072096.1:12500-30000 GCA_015478945.1 Trachelipus rathkii
TATATATATATATATTATATATATATATATATATATATATAATATATATATATATATATATATATATATATTTATATACATATATATATATATATATCTTGCATATATATATTAATATATTATATAATAATAATATAATATAATAATATATATATGTATATATATAACAACCAACAATAATAATATATATATATATATATATATAAATAATAATATGAAATATATATATGTATATATATATATATATATATATGTATATAATATATATATATATAATAATAATATAATAATAACTATGCTATAATAACTTAATATTTAAATACATGTGTATATATAATACAAAAATAATATATAAATATATATATATATATATATATATATATATATATATATATATATATATATATATATAATATATATTTATATATATAAATATAAAAAAAAAAAAATAAAATTATAATAATAATAATATATATATATATGTATATAATAATAATATATATATATATATATATATATATATAATATATATGTATATAATATATATAACATATATATATATATATATATATATATATATATATATATATATATATATATATTAGACTACAGTTACAAAGAAATCAAGTTTGAATTTTTAATAACAGGAACCCCCTAAAATGTGACACTTGGCTAAAAAATGAGATTTGTGAAGTTTTAGCTCAATCGGACAATGCTAACCCGTGCCTCATTGACGTTAAAATCTTGAAAAATTGTGATTTTTTGGAAAAATTCATGGTTTTTTCTTTATAAATTGAAAATGGTTTATCCTAGAAACTTGATTCAGGTCTCATTTTGTTCACTGGTTTATTACCTTCAAATTGTATCATAACCACGTTGTAGCTACAACCTATAGTTTCTAAGATATTTGCATTTTTTCAATCAGAGGTGGGAGTTTATAGAAAAATTAGCTTTCTCTGGACAAGGCAAAGAAGAAATAAATAAAATAAAAAATAATAAACTTTTCAAATAAAAACAATTGTAATCTTTATAATTTAATGTTGAAGAAAGTAAATTATATTATTTAAGCAATCTGATTGCTCTACAAATGCCAAAATATTAACCAAGTTTTATATTTATTGTATTATAATAGTGTGGTAAGGAAAAGAAATAATAGAAGAACAAAAAATATATCATTCAGATCATTTTACTTTTTCAATTATTACTAAAACAAAAACTATTATATTTTATTTACAATTAAAATTAAAATTAAGGTGTTAAAGGTTTTGCTAAGGTGGCTTTCGAAGAGCCAGGATATTTTGCTCGACATTCAGCTACTACTTGCAGTAGGTATTGCCGCTGTTCTTCATCTTTTGTTAAACATGAATTAAAATCTTTTATTAATTTTACACCTCTTTCAGCTGTATCGTTGACAACTCTAAAGCCATTCACTATATTTTTCGCTCTTAAATAATCTTCATTATCACACCACCCATCTGGATTAGTATGCAAAAATTCCGTATCAATTTTAAATCTCTTAAAAAAATTCATACTTTGGGGTACAATAAAATGGTCTATATCTTTGTCTAATAAGTCATTCACTTCTTGTAAGGGAATTGATGGTTTCACATTACTGTAGTCCTCAAAATCATCGTCCTCTTCTTGAGACAATAATTTTATTGCCATTCTTCTTTTTACACTATTATTCAAGGAGTCGTCAAACAAAGAAAAAACAACCTGTTCAGAATTAAGGTACCATAAATGGTTTATCATTTTTAAAAGTGCTGTATCTGCTATCTCCTTATCGATTTCCTTATACTTCACTAACGATTTCAATAATTGTAGGTCTTGGTTGGGAGCTAAAGATGGTTTGGGGGCGTCAAACCAAGCTTTCACATAGATATTTATAATAAATAAGCAAATGTCTTCAAGGCCTTTTCTTTCTAAATTTGTAAGTTTAAATTGATCTTTAAACAGATATATTTTAAGAGAATAAATTCCTTTTGCCATCCACCTAGCGTGGTGGAAAGCTCCCGGAATTGAAAAACAAATGTCCTTTGATGGAAGACGTCCCAAAAATATCAAGCAAAGTTTAATCAATTCTTTATAATCATCCCTAGGATGTTGAATTTTTAATTGCTCTAAAAGGTATTTAGAAATTTGATCAGCATTAGTTATTTTATTTCTTATATTTTTATCTTCAATTCCAGATTTGTATTTTGATTGGTTTATGTTAGACCATTCACTTTGAATTTTTTTAAAAATATCTGGTTGAGGACCAGTTGTTCCTCCCATTTTACATTCAAAAACTGATCTCAACACTATTTCCAAAATGTGGTGGCGACATGGTAGATACAACAGGTTTTTCCCCATTAACTGTTCGAATAAAACACAAGCACCCTTAATGCGGCCAGTATTTGCAACAGTAGTATCAAAACATATTGCTTGAATTTTGTCAAGTGCTCCCCACTGTTCAACTGCTGCAAATACAGCTTTTGCCACAGTACTTCCTGCACTATTGTCTAGTTGTGGAACTCCTATTAACTGTTCTTCATCTCCACAGCTGATCAAAATTGCTACTCTTTCAACATTTTCTTTACCTACAATATCTGGTAGTAATTTTCCATCCCAGTGGACAACAGCTCCTTCTAAATTTGAATTAATAAATCTATTTTGAATAAGTTTAGTTCTTTCTTTTCGAAATTTCTTCCTGCTTATTCGAATTACACTTCTACTTACGATAAATTGCTGTGGGTCATGTCCTAAAGATTCTGCTGTAGCTGATATTATTCGAACTGCATCTCTATCTGATATAGCACACCTATCTAATAATAATGATAATTTTTCATTAATAATTTCTTTAGTTCCTCGGCTGTATTTTCTTTTCTTTCTAACTGGCTCCTCTTCCTGTGTCCTTATGTCTACTACCTCTGTGCATTGAATATTATCCTCAAAGTCTTCTACATCTGATGTGCTGGAGTCCAAGGATTCAACCTCTTCTAATTCTAAAAATAAAACATACACCAATCATTTAGCTATGTACCACAGTAAAGAGGTTAATGAAGGTGGCATTCATGAAGACATATATTATTTCTCATTGTTATTTCTAGGCGTAAAATATTTATAACGTTTACTCTCATGCTTCATAAATAAATAGTAAATAGCAGGAAGTAGTAAACCATTCAGAAAAAGATTATATTTCATAATGTAAATATATGTTTTTGTACTGAAGATGCTAATATTACTAATGCAACAGTAAAAATAAAGTAAAAAAAAAAGAGTGAAAATATTAATAAAATAAATAAAATATATGTAAGAGCATTAAATAAATAAATTAAAAAAATAAAATAACTAACCCACATTTTTTCTAGATTTTGTTACTCTTGCCATCTCAGATGCATGTCTTTTTTCTCGTCGCTCTTCTACTTTTGAGAATTTAACATCAACGCCTCCCATGCAACCTGGGCGTCCTTTTTCTCTTTGTTGAAGCAAAAACGCCTTGTCTTCTTCTTTGGCTTTTTGAAGTGCATCCTGATGGGCA
This sequence comes from Trachelipus rathkii, assembly GCA_015478945.1. Classification (NCBI taxonomy): domain Eukaryota; kingdom Metazoa; phylum Arthropoda; class Malacostraca; order Isopoda; family Trachelipodidae; genus Trachelipus; species Trachelipus rathkii. Next base: position 16,021 of record JABUQX010072096.1, read on the forward strand.
ATGTCAAACAGGTCATCAAGGGTGGCCTTAAACGCTTCTTCCTTCTGAATTTGAGCTGCGTTAGCAGTTCTAGTAGAATTTTTTTGTAGTTTTCTCCACTCATCATAAAGTTTCTCAAGTTTCGCAATACAATCTTTTAAGTGTTTTGTTTGTATCCTTGCTTTCTCCCAAAAAATTAAAACTTCCCGTATTGTTAGTCTTGCAGCTTCTTTTGTATTTAACTTTACTTGGCGTATATTGTAAAATAAACTACGTAAAACTTGACTATTTGATGGTAACTTACTACCAAGAATTTGATGAGTCATGTAGCCAATTAAATAAATTTTGTCTTTCTGCCTTAAATTCATTTTCTCTTTAGATTTTGTATTAGATGAAGAGGAAGCCATCACCAAAAAAATTAACTCAACTAACTCACAAAGCACAAAGTAAATATTAAATAAATAGGTTTAATAACTCTACTGAATGGAAACCAAACTTCAAAAAGTCAATTGATAGGGAGAGTCCTATTTCAGAGTTATTTGCATTCTGAAAAAAAAATATTATTAATAAATAGTAAACTTGGTAACAAAAATGAACCATGACATTAATATTATAATAAAGAAAGGAAAAAAAAAATAAAAAAATAATTTTCTTTGCATTGTCCAGAGAAAGCTAATTTTTCTATAAACTCCCACCTCTGATTGAAAAAATGCAAATATCTTAGAAACTATAGGTTGTAGCTACAACGTGGTTATGATACAATTTGAAGGTAATAAAACAGTGAACAAAATGAGACCTGAATCAAGTTTCTAGGATAAACCATTTTCAATTTATAAAGAAAAAACCATGAATTTTTCCAAAAAATCACAATTTTTCAAGATTTTAACGTCAATGAGGCACGGGTTAGCATTGTCCGATTGAGCTAAAACTTCACAAATCTCATTTTTTAGCCAAGTGTCACATTTTAGGGGGTTTCCTCGTATGAGTTTCCAAAAACAAAAACAAAAAAAAAACCACCTACAGCGTAACCAGTCTAATATATATATATATATATATATATATATATATATATATATATATATATATATATATATATATATATATATATATATATATATATATATATATATATATATATATATATATATATATATATATATATATATATATATATTTGTTATTTTCACCACATAACCTCAACCCCGAGATCGGAAAGGAACCCCAATCCCGAGATCGGAAATTGGTCATGGAAAATATTTATCTGACCAAGTGGTAAAGTGTAAGGATATAGAGGCCCGATAACAAGCCCAGCTTCAGCGCAACGCGCAGTCGCAGTCGCAGTCCTTGCCACCGCGGGCGTGGGTTCGCATCCTAATACGCGGCCTTTCCAATGCGAGAAGCATGAGAAGAGTGATTTGTATGTGAATAGATTGTTCTGTTGTATGTGTTGGCTATGTTTGTAGTGATAGTGTGTGTATTGAGATTAGTGTAATACACTATGCCGTAAACTGCAATATGTAAATATTGCAGAAAATCTCCTACTGACGACAATTTTTTGTGTCCGTTCACGTAGCCGAACTAGGATCCGAACCCATAACTGAGAGGGAATCCGCGTTCTAGTCGAGACAGTATATATATATATATATATATATATATATATATATATATATATATATATATATATATATATATATATATATATATATATATATATATATATATTGATATATATTATATATATATATATATATATATATATATATATATTAAAATTAATTATACATAACGTTCAATCCATTACGGCAACCTGGCTTACTAGTAAGTAGTAACATTCCAGTGCTATAATTTTCCGACTTTCATGTGTATGCAAGTGTACTATTTGGCGGCAAAAAATTATCGCCAATTTGATATAGCCAATCACAACGTTGCTTATATTCGTAGTAGGCAGTTCAAGGTGTAGCTATCTTTCAAAAACAGACATTACGTTGGGTAAATATCTAGTTTTTGATCTAAATATTTTCTGAAAAAATTCTGACATAATTCCAGAAGCTTGCCACTAAAGAATTTTCTTAAAAAACTTAACTTAACTTTTTTGAACTTAGAAATTTTTATGAACTTAGAAAATTTTTTCAGAAAATATTTAGATCAAAAACTAGATATTTACCTTATGTTGAATCAAATTGACCAGCGTATGATTTGGTTGGAAAAGGTTGCCGTCAAAATAGCTCATTATTCGACAATTTCCCCAGCTATCTGACCTATCACGTTCAATCTATTACAGCAACTTGGTTAATTAGAAACTCAATCCAATGTTATAATTTTCGGACTCTCGTGTGTATGCAAATGTAATATTTGACGGCAAAGTTTTGTCGACAATTTGATATAACCAATCACAACTTTACTTAAATTAGAAGTTGGCAATAAAGGCGAGGATATCTTTCAAAAACAGACATTAAAGTTCATCAAAATATGATTTGGCGGCGAAAATTTGCTGTTGTCTTCAATTTCCTTTTCTATCTTACCTACTGTATGTATATTTAACTGTGTCAACAATAACAACAATGGAGAATGGACAGTCACTCTTGTATTCAGAGTATCAAAGCTGTTTTTTTCATTGATTTTGTTGGGCTTTTCGAGTTCAGATGCAATTTCTGGTGGATATTCATTTAGTATATTGTTTGGTTGTCAGTTTCTTAAATAATTTTCAAGTACATGTGTGTGTTTATTTGCTTTGTAAAACAGGTGCCGGATATTGTTTAGGATTTGTTGGTATAAGGCTGGGGAAGATTGAGTTTGTTTTGGAGGGCTGTTGCGGCCCACTGTGGGGTTCGGATGTCTTGGGTTAGTAGGAGTTTGTTTGTATACAGACTAAGGCTGGGGAAGAGTGAGTTGCTTTTACTTTGTGGTTTGTAGGCAGTGGACAACTGTACTGTGTGCGCAGTGGCTGTCTTGAAGGTGTTTGTTGTTTTATGTCTAAGCAACACTGTGGTGCCCTATCCCTATCTAAACTGTCTTACTCAATGGGGTAATTAACGTTTTGTTTCATCGTTAATTGTTTACCCTCCAGAAGCGGTGTCACCCCCCCCTCCGACTTTTCATTTCATAAAATCACAGCGATATTACTTCAAAATAATTAATAATTAATGAATGGTGCATACAACGCTCCATCTTCTCATCATTCACCTCTTCCCGCTCCCCCTTCTGAATTATTGCGCTCTCCTTTCCTAGGAAAAAGTTACAGCCTCCAGATTCGTAACTACCCCTCATAGGATGTGCTCTATTAAATAAAACCAACGAGAAACAACCAAGGCTTCTTTTTTTCAACTTCTTGAAATCTCCACCCAGGCAGCAGCTATACTCCTAACCCACCCTTCCTAAAAAAAGATAATCGCCACATCTTCCACCCATCGAACACGAAGTACGACCCTTGAACGCGAAATACAGCGCCCAGTCTCTCTCTTAAGGAAAAAGCTATACCACGCAACCAACCTACTTGAAATTGTTATCTCATAATATCCTCTTCTCCCCCGATAAATTGACTTTTTTATTAAATAAAAAGTTAGTGGCTCCCTCCGTGCACAGTTTTAGGGTCCATCTAGTTAAGAATTCAAGTACACAGTTTCACAAGTGCAGTAAGTCTTGTGTTATATCTTTAACTAATAGTTAGTATCATAAACTGACTTAGAGGGCCTGAAAATGAGACCTAACCTGATCGATAATATGAAAAGTCTATGGGATTATTTAACAACTTCTTGAGAGGCTGTCAACCTTATCTTCTCTCCTCAAGAGGCGACATTTTTCGTTTTTCTACTACCTTCTCATCTATTATTTTTTTAGGTATTATCCTGGTGATTTTCATAAAACCGGGGGTGACACTCCCTCTGGGTAACATATTACGTTTCCTCATTCCAGTATAGTTGTTGTGGTTGGTAGTAGTAGTTTAGTTGCCATCCTTGAATATACATTATTCTTGACATTGCCTTGATTGGGTGGTTTGAGTTTTTTCATGTTTATCTCATTAGTTATAATGGGTGCATATGAAGGTGATGTGTATTTAGATGTTGGATGTGATGGATATTTGTTTATTATTAATGGTTTTGCCCGCTATTGGTTTTAGCTATATTTAGTTTCCTAATTTGCCGATTTAAACTGTATACTCATACTATATACTATAATACTAACTACTACTACGTACTTATATATTATACTCCTATATCTATACTATATTATCTATATATATATTATATTATATTATATTTATATAATATACTATACTATAGCGTGGGCGCGGGGTGACCAGGCCCACCTTTTTTGGAGGGGTGATTTGGTCCACTCTAAATTATAAACAAAATAAAAAATTTTTTCACTTGTTTATAGCCTCCGTCTACGTTACTCCACACGAAGTTTTCTATTTAGCATCATCTCTTTAAGTTTTAAAGAGAGTTTTTATATTGTGTTTAAAAATTATACTAATTAGGAATAAAATGGCTTCAATAAGGAATTTTACTTTTGAAAAATGTGAGTTTATTTAACTTTGTTATAAAATAAAAATTGTCGATCGATTCGTTTATTAATGCTATGCTCTAGTGTTAACTACCCACCTCACCGATCCGTATGTTATGCTTTAAACTGGCACAGTTACATTGATTTGTTACGTCCCATATAAATGTTAAACTCACTAAGTGAGTATCAGATCCACTCATTATAGTGAGGGAATAATAATCATTGGTAATCCGCAGTTATCATCACTACTCTGATTAATTAAATATATTTCACTAGTAAGTAATAGGAGTAGTAGAATTCATTTACATGAGGTAACCTATACATACTTATGATTATATTTAATTTATCCTAAATTTATTTTTACGACTACAGTATATATATATTGAATATTTTTCCACCCATCTATGCATCTATAGGAATTGTGACTGACATTCTACAATTCTTTGCATACTAGAATCGTATTAGATAAGCGTGCTTTCTTATCATTAGCTATCCTGGTTCTCAAGCTATTCTTGTTATCAGTAAGATATATTTCATTACTTAATAATGATATTTCTATTACATATATAAATAAAAAAATCTACATACGTAAAGATTCTCACTACTAAAGGATTAGTATTACATTTTTGGAGCGGATGAAGGATGTTGAGTCTATGTCAAATCACCTCTTACTACCCTACGCGTATCCTCCAATACTCTTAAAATATTTTTATATAATTATATCATTATTTTATTGCTATTACTCATCTTATTGTCATTAATTATTATCTTAATTTCATACACTTACTTCTATCATTTTATTATATATGATTAAATCATTTCTTAAACTTTTATTCATACCATTTCAGTAAACTATTTAATTTATATCATCTTATATCTAGAAAACTTTATAATAATATTATTCTGACTAATTGAGACACGCGAGTGTGTTCATAATACAGCATGGTGTTACCCCTATTCACCTACTTCATGCTCATATTAGGATCTGAGTGCCGTCTACACACTTCACCTAAGGTCAGTGGGGTGCTGAGGAGAGCTTATTCATTTAATTCACTACATATTCAATACTACTAATATTAATTTTATATTTGAAATTTGTCAACATTCTTTTTATATATTTTTGAGTCGGTGCTTATAGTACATCTTGAGCTATTAGATACATTAAATGGACCTTAGATTTTTCCAATTAGAGATAACGATGTAAATATATTATACCTTACTAAAACTGATATTAGTAGTAGGATAGAGCTTCCGAGGATGTTTAATCCTGTAATTGTCTAATTAATTCTCATCTAATTAATTAGTGTATATCTTACTACATAATTTTCATACATCCCTCAGACAATATCTGATCTAATAAAATATTAATACTAAATAAATATTATATAACTAAATAATTACTATTAATTTTAATATTATTATCATATATTAGTATATTATATTTATTATTACAAATTTATTCCTAAAATATAAATCACATACATTAGTCTATTATTATATAGCTTAATTTCAGTCACTACTATTCTATCAATCCTTGGAACTTATATTAAATTATTTATTATACTATATAAATATCTAATATTACTCTACCTATAGTATATTATCTACTTACTCATCTATTATGAATATGTATCATATAGAAATATTATCCTGAATTATAATAAATTTAATTACTACCTATCTACTCTCTACTTATAATTAATACTATTTAACTCTTTATTATCATACTTCATGCTACTACTATATTATTTATTCCTCCTATATATATATATATATTATATTATATATTAATATTATATTTAGTTGGTATGGATAATTTAAAAAACATCACTAATTCATTATAATATACGTTTTATTTTATATTTATTTATACAAAACTACACTGATTTTTTATTTATTTTTTTAAAATAATAAGACACTCAAATAAGTGAAATATATACTACTAAAATAAATATTATTTTATTTTTTTTTATTTATATTATTATTTATATTTTTTAAAATTATAAATTATAAATTATTATATATATTATCACTACATAATGACTTATTATGAAGTAGTTTTTATTTTACGGGTAATTATTAGTAGCATCAATACAGTAATATTAATACTAAATTTAATGTTAATACAGAGGTATTATATATATACATATATATATATACAATATATATAATATTAAATATATAATAGTAGTAGTCTTTAATAATTACTAATATTAAATAGATATTGGTTAATTAAGTGCTCTTAAATAGAGGTCATATATATTATATATATATATTATAATTAACATACTTTCAACTTTATTATTATTATTTATACATTATTATTATAAATTATTATATAATTATTTATATTATTTATAATATTATAATATTATTTATATAATTATAATTTTATTAATATATATATATATATATATAATATATTTTTATAATACTATATATATATACTATATATATTTACTTATATACTATATATATATATTATATATATATACTATATATATATATAATATATATATATATATATATATATTAATATAATATATATATAATATATATATATATATATTATTTACATATATTAATTATATATTAATATATTATTATATTATATATATATATTATATATATTCATATAATATATAATTATAATATATTTTTATATATTAATATATTATATAATATATATATATTAATAAATATATATATATTATGTTAATATATATATATTATATATATATCTATAATATAATATTATATATATATATAATAATATATAATATAATTATATATATATATAATTATATATATATATATATATATATTTATATATATTATATTATACGTTTAATAATATATATATTATATATATATATATATATATATATATATATATATATATATTAATATATATATACTATATACTATAGATATATTAAATATATATATTATATATATAATAATAATTATCACTATATATATATATATATATATATATATATAATAATAACTATATAATATTAATATATATCTATATATACATATATATATATTATATATATTATATTATTTTATATATTATATTATCTATATATAATATATATAAATAATATATATTAATATATATATTATTATTATTATTAATATATATATATATTATATTATTAATATATATAATAATATATATATATATATATATATATATAATATTTTAATTATATATTATAATATATATTATATATATATATATATATATATATATATATAATATATTATTAATTATAATATAAATATACTATATATATTATAGAGAGAGAGAGAAGAGAGATGAGAGAGACGAGGTAAAGTAGAGAAGACGAGAGAGACGATGAAGAGAGCGTAATTCATAATTCTTTTCTTCAAATTATCTCCGTACGTTTTCGCCTGAACAAGAAAGTTCTCGTTCCTCTGGATTCTTTGTATTTTTTCAGTTCGACAGCAAGGTAATAAGTTTGGCCTGGCCTTATATTAAAATTATTATATATAAATATGTAATAAATCTATGTACGTACCCATTAGCTTAGAATTTTACTCTTAATTGGTGAACGCGAGTGCAAATTTCGGAAAAATGAATTTAATATCTATTTATAATTGTTTTGCTAATTAAGTAGTTGTTTATCTGACATGAAATTTTAGAAATCAGTACTAAAAGGCAACTTTTCAAGTAAAATTGTAATAGTTTAGTTATCTTCAACATTTATTTAATTAATTTATTCAAAAAGACTCTAAAATAATGGAGTAGGACTTAACCATAACCCTATTATGTATATAATATATATATTTTATCGCCCCATGATTATAATATGTATTAATGACAAAATCACTAATTAGGGCTAATTTGTACACTTGTCGTTAAAATAATTTGATGTTCTGCTGATCCATAATAACAATGAACAAAATCCTACTCTATATAGCTCTAGACTTCATTGTATCGCTACAGAGACAGTTTCAAAATAATCTACAAACTATACTAGTTCTTTTTCTTTTTCTACTTATTTTTTGTGAGGTAACATATGATCCAATATAAATTATTTAAAAATGAGAAAATATATGAAGAAAATTTTTTCCAAACTGTTTACGCTAAAGGTTAATCGATTTGATTATATTAATAATCGAGGTTTTTGGCATCTTATCTTCCAATTGCTCTGTCAGAAAAAATTAGTATAAGTACTTCTATGCAGGAGGTATAAATAAAAGTGACATTTTTCTCTTACACAAACTTTGATTTATTAGGCCTGCTTGCAGACTGGAGGCAGAGTATCAGCCTATTATAACCTTGCCAATAACTGCGCTTTAATATATATATATATAAATAAATATCTATATAAATATATATATTATATATATTATAATTAATGTATATTATATATTAATATATATATATATTAATATATATAATATATATATATATATATAATATAAATAATATTATATATATTATATTATTATATTGATATAATAATATATATTAATATTATATTATAAATTATTATATTTATATATAGTTCAGGGTTATTACGAGCACTATAGATTTATTAGATGAGTTAATCTAAGTAATTAAATTTATATATATGTCCCATGTAGATTTTTCAGCCCCTATAATTATGGATAATAACCTATGTAAAAATCTTATTTATGGTTTTTTATCTAAAATAAATAATAAATTTATGATATAAATATATAAAGTAATAATTAAATGGTTTTATTTTTTAATAAAGAGTTACCCATATGGAAAATTATTAAACCATTAATTAACTTATTTATTTACCTTTTAATTTAATATTTATATTATTCCATAATTATAATAATATAAAATTTATTATATTTTCATCCCTATAAAATTTCATTATTGATTTGGCATAGTCTTCTTTTATATTGATTTACTTCTCTTATTTACTATCTAATCAAATTTTAATTAATATTTTTTGAGACAAGTCTTGGCGGTTTGCTCTCTCGTGGATTCTGAGGGATAGGGTTGTGCTTTGAGTTTATACTACAAGTACTACTTGATTATATTCTTAGCTTGACTCATATATGATATAATATGGCCAATATAATTAGTTCGATATGAGATAACATCTCCATTATTTTCAAATAGATAGTACTAAGATAACTTGGTGTAAGTATACAGTATACTTAATAAAAGATCTGAGCATAGTAAATAATATATGTACGAATCTTTTATGTGTCATAATGAATAATTGTATTTATTTTTGATGTTATACTAGTTATAATTCTTTTTCCCTTACCAGTTAACAGACCAATTATAATTTATATATTACTTATTAATGTATTATGTTTACGACATAAAGAAATAAAACTATCTATATAATATTTAGTGCCTCTGTCTTAGTAAAACCTTAAGCATATAATCTTTGGATATAGTTGCTTATACAATAAATAATAATAATTTATATAGTGAATAAATAGTTATTAAAATTGTATTATTATTTTTTTTAAGATTAGCAGCTATTTATTTAGAAAATTTATTAAAAAAATAAAATCCACCTCCCTACCCATATAAATTATATCCTAAATTAAAATTATCTCACATTAAAAATTATATTTTAATTATAAAAATCACCTGGTTAACATTCCCATGAGTGATAGATTTTTTTTAGGTCAGCAACGATTTTTCTATAAGTATTTTACAGAAATAGAAACAATAGTGAAAGCGAGAGGTAGGATGAGGAATGCGTTAAGAAATAAACACTGTGACAGGCACACGGAAAATAGGGAGTTCAACAAAATTTTTGACAAGGCATCCATGAATCAATCTCCTTACTTCTCGAAATGCGATAGCCTATGTAAAATAAAATAGCGAATTGAAGTTTAAGAGTATTCTAATTTGTTTAATATTTTATTGAATATTGTGTACAAAACTATCTTCATTTGAACAGAATATTTCCCCTTATACCTAAAGTGTAATTAAAAAAAAACTAATAATAAGCTTTTATAGGGTGTGCGCGCGCAACACCTAGCGAAGTATGGAAGAGGGAAACGGAGCCCGCCGAACGCTGATGATAAATTTGTTTATAGTACGAGTAACCAAATATATTTCATAATATTTTTTTGCTAATGTAACATTGCTTAATATAATTTAACGGAATTGGTAATTATATATGATAGTATTTTATAACTTTTCACTATAAATTCTATCACTCTATTTTCACATAAACCTTATTTCGTTATACTTATCATTTTTATCTTCACTATATTATTATTATTTATTTATTTTTATTCGTATTATATATATAAAGTCTATATATAATTATATTTAATATATATATATATATATATATAAATATCCTAAATATTGTTTTTTTTATATTATATAATAATAATAAGAGTTATTTTTTTTATATTTATTTATTAATTGTATATACATATATACATATATAATATTATATACTAACTATAATATCATAGGTCAATAGTATATATATATCTAGAATATATATATAGTATATATATAATAGATTATGTTCCAACGAAATAAAAGTATTATATTAATATAATATATATATATATTATAATATATATATATAATATATATTATATATTATTATATAATATATAATATAACATATATATATACTATAATAGTATATATATATATATATATACTATTATATATATATATATATATATATATATATATTATATATATATATATATATTATTATAATATATATAAGAACATACTCAAGAAATTCTTGCTGGTCCCATGACTGTCCAAGAAGCCTGCAAAATCTTCGAATTGCAATAACTGTTCATGTTTTTGTCCCATATTTCATAAGTATTCAAATATTAAGTCTAATGAATCTCTGAGTCCGAATTGTTCTGTATATATATATATATATATATATATTATAATATATATATATATATATTTTATATATAATATATATCTATATATATATATTATTATATATATATATATATATTATATATATATAATATATATTATATATATATAATTATCTATAATATATATATATATATGGTATATATAATATAATATATATATATATGATATATATATATATAATATATATATATATATTATATATATTAATATATATATTATATATATATATATATATATATATATATATATATATATATATTATATTTATATAATATTTGCAAAGTACAGAAACAATATATAAATACTAAATATTTCCTTTTTATCTAAAATAAAAATAGATAGTTTAATTGAGGACATTTATTTTTTAAAGGTTTCTTTTTTTAACGTCTGGGTACAATTCCTATTTTCGTTGAATACATTTAGACTGAATTGTTTTGCTCTCCTTCCCAGTTATTAGCCCCATTAAAGTCCCTGCATTAATTTGACTGGCACCTTGAGCTGTATCATTAACACGCCTTTCGAGAAAGTACTGTGGCTTTGGCTTCTGCCAATCAGGAGGCATTGTTTCTCCAGCGGTAGAAGGGCTCTCATCAATCAAACTATCCGTTTATTTTCGAGGATGGAAACTGATTTTTGCTCCTGACTGATGCGAACGCATCCAAGTTTTTTCTAGTAAAATGAAAAGCTATCTAAAAAATATTTCTAAAATAAGAATAATAAATATGAATATAAACAAACTAAATAAAGAACAAGTTCAAAATAAAAGCAAGGAAATATTAAAACTTTCCGTACAATCAGCTTGTCAGCTCTTCCGTTGACATATCTTTTATGGAAATCCTTTGAGCTTTCGATGTTTAAGTTGGTTACCATATCTATTTTTGTTTTGATATCAACCTTGTCATCAAAAAGAGATAGACTGACTAATTCCTCAGACAAATATCACAAGTGTTGGAAAACTGTTTCAAGGCAGCGTTATTTGTTGTGTCTATTCCTTCGTACTGCTTCAACGTTCTCAAAAAGATCAAATCTTGATAAGGCGCTTTTACAGCCAAACTCCATTGAAGCCAAGTTTTAACATAGGAAGTCACAATAAAAAAGCAAACATCTTCTAGTGCTTATTTGTCTTTATTGCTCAAATTTAGTTGAGAATGCAGCAAATATATTTTTAGTGAATAAATGGCCCTTTACATCCATCGCGCTTGATGCATGCACCTGGAGAGCTTATTTTCAGGTTTTTGCCATTATCTTACCTAAAAAATGTCAGAAAACTTAATAAGTTCATGGTAGTCGCGCCTCACTATAGATTTCTTTAATTCATATTAAAAGAACTGTAACAAGCCTTCAGTTTCTGTGTCAGTAAAATATTTTTTTACAATTTTGGTATTTGTTTCAATCTTGCTTTGGTCATGTTTTTCCAATTATCCTTAATTTTTTTTAAAGAAAGCAATGTCTGGGTAGGCTACTTGTCATTTAGTGTATTTTATTTTGAATTATACTTTTCAGCTCCAACTCATAAACCTGATGTCGACAAGAAAAAGGTATCAACTCTTTTTCTAGTTTTTGTTCCAAAAGTACACAAGCACCATAGAAGCTACCTGTATTAGAAGCTGTTGTGTTGCAGCACAATATCTGTACTTTATCACTTAAATCCCAGTCAGAAAGAGTTCTCGAAACTGCTTCAGCTTGCTCTGTACCAAAAGAGCTGTTTAGTTTTGGTAATACCGCAAGACAGTATGCTATCTTAATTACAATGTATTATGATGGGTATGTCGCTCTTCTTTGAATCTTATGTTTAACGCAGGTAACAATTTGCCATCCTAGTGAACTGTCACAACTTTCGGTACATTGCTTTGAAAATCTGAAAAATTCTTTCCTTGTCTGCGTTCGAATTCGTTGAATAGAAGACTTGTTGATTGGAAAATTATCGAGACTTAAGTCCAAGGGCCTCCACTGTAGTTTGAAGAATATAAACGGAGTCTTACGCATAACTGGCATCTATCTAAGGCTGCTACTAATTTTGGGGTAATGATGTCCTTCTTCTTTGCTTTGTTTTGTTTTAGAAGAATTTGGTAGAAAATCTGCCTGATTTTCATCAGATGTAGAAGAGGTATCGTCATTTTCCTGTCAAAATAATTCGAGTGACGATGATGAAGTTGATGGGCCAGACTCTTCTCTTCTCTGCAATGATTTAAAATTCTATCACCCTTTTTTCTTTTTCTGCTAGTTTTTTGTCTATACCCGCCAGGCAACCCTGTCGACGTGGTTCCCTCTGTCGCTGTAAGAAGATTTTATCCTCCTCTATTTTTATTATTTTCAAGGCATCGGTGTGGGCAATGTCAAATATATTGTTCAATTCGTTTTGGAAATCCCCTTCCCGTTGCTTAAAAACTCTTCCCGTTGCTTAAAACCCGTAACTGCTTCCATACTTTGTAGAGGTTCAATAACTTTGTCACACAGTTAGGTAATGATTTTGTTGGTATTCTAGCTTTCTCCCAAAATATAATACACTCACGAATAACTAGGTTTACACTTTCATTAAGATTTAATTTTACCTCGCGGATGTTGAAAATCAAAGCGTCAAGAATTTA
>JABUQX010072097.1:2500-26392 GCA_015478945.1 Trachelipus rathkii
AACAAGGTTGCAGTTTAGGAGTGGTAGAGGATGTGTGGATTAACTCTTTACATTGAAACAAATATTGAGAAAATGAGGAAAGAAGAATGAATTATATTTAGGTTTTATGGATTTACACAACAGGCGTATGATAGAGTTAATAGGGAAGCTTTTTGGCAGGTATTAGTGATATATGGTGTTTGGTGGTAGGCTTCTGAGGAATCAAAAAGTTGTATGACGAATAGTGCAAGCATGTGTAATGAGAAATAAATGGTGTCAATGTGATTGGTTTAGGAATTAATAGTGAGTGAGACAGGGTGTGTTATGTCTCCTTGGTTATTCAATTTGTATATTGGATGGGGTTATGAAAGAATTCGAAGTGGGGAGTGGCAGAAATTGGTGTTAGAATGATGGAGAATGGAGATGAGTGGAGGGTGCCGCTACCTATTATATTATATGCGGAGATTTGGTTTTTGTGTGGCGAATCTTGAAGAGAGTTTGAGAGGATGGTAGAAGAGATTTGGCAGGGTTGTAAAAGGAGGGGGGTTTTTGAAAAGTAAACCGTAGATAAGAGTAAAGGTTATGGTTGTGAGTGAGGACAGTCCCTCAGTGTGAAGTATGTTAGATGGTGAGCAGCTGGAAGAAGTGTCTTTGAGTTTAATGAATTTAGGGTATGTGTTTGGATGAGAAGGGAAACGGATGATGCGAACGGAGTGTAGTAGGAAAGTTGTGAATGGCTAGAAGGTGGCTGGTGCAATTAATCGTTGGTGGATGTAAAAGGACTAGTCTTGAGTGCGGGTAGAGTCTTACATGAGGGTATGTTGTTTACCTGTGTTATTGTATGGTAGTGAACCTATGGTCTGGAATAAAGAAATATTGATCTAAAGTTCATTCGTGTTCAGAGATGGACAATCCTAGGGGCATGCTAGGTGTGAGAAGAATTAATAAAAAATGAGGAATGAGCGTATTAAGAAGTTGTGTGGTGTGAAAGAAAAGGGTAAATGAGAGAATATAATGAAAGTATGTTGAGATGTTTGGTCATATGGAAGGATGAATGATTAGTCCGGTGGTTAAGCGGATGTATAACGTGGCGAGTGTGTTGGGACCGACCGGCTGGGAGCCGAAGAAAAAAAGTGAGATTGAGTCAGTAAACGCATGTTTGAAGGAGAAAATGGTAGTTTGGTAGAGGCGAGAAGAAAGGTGTATAACAGGAGTTGAATGGCGGGGGGATTGTGAGGGGGTAATGGTTGTGGCCCACCTGCCAAGGGATGAAGCCTTACACTGACGATTTCCATAGTGAGTGTCCATCGCTTTCCCAATGAAGCTTTAGGGTGGATTTTCTGACTGCGATGAGTTCTCACTAATTAATGGTACTGAGGGGGGCGGTAAGGCTGGGCTTTCTTTTCGACTTATGTCATGTTCTTCTACTGCTTTTCTTTCGATGCTCGACATGCACCTTACTCCCATTCTTGGGAAAATATAAGGAAGATAAAGAAAGATATATAATATAATATATATATATATAATATATTTATTTATAATTATATATAGTATATTATATATATATATATATATATATATATATATATATATATTATAGTATTATATATATATATATATATATATATATACTATCTATATATATATATATTATAGTATCTATATATATATATATAATATATATTATATATATATATATATATTTTATTTATTTTTTTATTATTTTTTTTTTTTAATATATATTGTTTAAATACTATACCGTGAAAAAATCCCTCTTATCCCTTTTCAGGCGAGGTCCTAGTTTGAGGGTGTTTCGCGTCATCATTTGGCTTACATCGAATGTCTCAAAAGGTGTCACCAAAGTATGGAGATGGTGGAGGGGGTATCAACCCAGATAGTGATAAAGAAGAAACTCTTCTATGCATAACATAAGTTGGATGAGAGTGCAATGTGCCTAAGATAATTTTAGGATTTTATACTCAATTTTTTTAAAAAAAAAGAATTTAAAATAAGTTTGTAGATATTCTTCGATGATACTCGACCTTGCTTAAAGAGTTTTCGAAGGAAGTTTATTTTTATTTTTTATTTAATTTATTTTTATTTTTTAATTTTAATTTTTTTTTTTTTTTTTTTTTGTAATTTGTAATTGATGCGAAATTGAGTGATAAGGAAGCAATTTAAATTTCTTTTTGTTAACTTCCATTTTTTTCTATTGTGATAAGAGTATGTTTTAAATCAATGAAACCTTTTTTTTCTTTCTTTTTTTTCATTTTATTTCTAGTCACAATTTATTTTTTTACCTCATTTACTAATGATGATAAACTTAATATAGCAAACAATTTTTTTATTAAACTTAAAATAAGATTTTTAATGAAAATAATGTAAGATTACATACAAATTGTTATATTTTGAATACATTATAGATTTTCTGTTTATTATTTAAATAACCAAAATGGCGATTAGAGAGCCCTACGTTTCACTCGTCTTTCCACGCAATCCATTCTTTCTTTGTCCAACTCTCCAACTGAAGACTTAACTGCTATACTCGTTCTTATTTGAACTCTTTTGGTAATTTCTGGAATACTCTTATATTTTCACAATCTCCTTTAACTTGCACACTCACTTTCAAACGCCTTTGTATTGGGTCATCGTGGCCTTTAATTTGAATTTGGAATCTGCTTTCCCCAATTCTGGTCAATTTATGTAGGCTTCTGTATTTTCCCTTCAGAGACAATAAAAAAATGGAAAAAATATTGGTTGAAAGTTTTACTTTAGATCAATAAAGGTTCCAAGGGCGTTACCTACAATGGTGCAATTGCCCTGGGGTTCAGGCATAAAATACCCTTTGCAAATTGGGCCAGCGGCGAAATAGTTCTTCTTTTGCTCTAAGTATTATTGTTAGAAGTGTACAATAATTATTTAAGTTGAAGAAAAGACAGAACTTTGAAGTTTAAAGAAAGAGATTAGAAGATTTGGTTCAATTTTAACAACCGAGAATCTTGAGAGAAGAAAATTAATTTGTCAAAACTCTGCGGTAGTAATGTTGACTACAAGGATTAAATCAATTATTTTTTATTCCAACACTGCGAGGGGGAGTTTTTTTGTTGTCCCAACACCAAAACGGTGTCCTCGCACCACTTATTTTTGGTAATCTATGAAACAGGAAATCTGAAAGATAATTGAAGGGACATTGTGTTCCACGTTTAGGGCTAAAATTCGTGTTCTGTCCTGGATACAAGCCGGTCAACATAATTAATTGAATATCGGTTACTACTGCGCTATTCTATTTCGAGGAAAATACGGCATTTAACTGAAAGACAACTATGTACATATTGGATATGTTTCTATAAATGAAGAAGAGAGATTACCAACACCGTGAGTAGAAAACTCCAAGTTCTGAAATGGAAACTTACCAAAACTATTTAACAATGTTGTTTTCCGAACATAGGAAAAATCTTAGTTTTAAGAGTTCTAAATCTTTTAATGTGAAAATTTTAAAGGAAATCGGTAACTGCTTTGAAAAGTTACAATTATTTTTAATATAGCAAACAGGTTTGTACACGAACCTAAATTGTCAATATGTTGGTATAGTAAAATCGTAACTAATCTATAAAAGAACTATTCAGTTTAACGAAACCTGTCACTCTTTTCGACGCTAACACAGTTACTAATTTCTTTTCTGCTTTTTTCGAAATTGCTGATTTCATATGGAGGCAGGCGAAATATATTCGAACCATTTTCAAATGCTGAAATACATATAAAAATTGTGTTTGCATGTATATTTAAGAATAATTCAAAATATTTAGCCAAAAAATGTTTTGAATATTTGAAAATTTAACCGGTATGGAATTGTGATGTCAAATATGTTTTCTCTAAATTTGTGTTGTGGGATAGTGGTTGGAACATTGTTTTGCGGAAGAAAGCGGGTAATTGTGTAGACGTTAAACTTTTTATTAAAAGACCAGGTTTTTCTACAATATGAAAGTATTTGGTATTAAAACAAATACTTGAAATTTATCATCAATGTCCCATATCCCGCAGAGTGACCCGAACTTATTATGATACAATTAACAGTATGATGAATGAAAATAGGATTTTCAATGAAGCACATTTATTTTTTCAAATCTGTGAAAAATAAAATGTTATGAACATATTATTTTAGATATTTAGTCAATATGTATACTATATTTTAAGGTTTCTGGGGAAAAAAAAGAAGGCTAACTTGTAAGAGTGTTCTAAATTGTAATAGCATAGTAAAAATTTGAAGGGGAGTGTCGTTTTAGTTAATGAAAAATATTTTATTACTAATTCATAAATTTAAAATTCTTAGTTTTTATTTTAACTGATTAAAGAAGTACATAGGCAAAAACATTACTGTTAATTTCATGGTATAATGAAGATGCTCGATCACATTCCAAGACACTAGAACACATAATAATTCTACTGTTTACCTGGCTGTGGTTGAAATTGATTTTCATAATGCTAAAACACATTAGGTTGTGTGTCAGAGTAGAGTGCTGAAAAAGTAGATCCGGTTAAATGAGATCATCATTCGGTTACAGATTTAAGCAATATTTCATGAATCGAAGATGATATCTAACTTGGATATGGCGTGAACTTGTTTATAGAGTGCCTTGAAAGCAGTTTGTAATGTGAAAAATTTTAAAGAAAAAAGGCGTAATAATTAGATAAGCGTTAAATTGTCTTTATACTCACAAACGGTTTTACACACTATGAAATAGTTTGGTAAAATTAATAACAAATATTGAAATTTCATTAAAATAAAACGATAAAAATCTATAAAGAAAACGCCCCAATTCATCATCAATTCACATAGTTTCTGCATATATATGACAATGGCATTTGATTGAGAGAAGCGACGTGTGATCCACTCTAATTATATTTTTTAAAAATGACCTAGTCAGTGCAATAGGTTCGAAATACAGACTTCCACATACATTATTATTCCTGTGAGATTTTCCCTTGAAGTTGTACCTTACTTTAAAGAGTTCTAACATTGTCGCTATAATGTAAAAAATTTAAGTAAAAATAAGCGTATTTTTGCCAAAGGTTAAAGAAATTTATTTTTGATTACAACAGTTAAATTATGTTTTCACAACTAATGAAAGATTAATTTTACTTTAAAGAAACAATTTGTGCAAAGATAATTCATGCTATACAAACGGTTGTCTTCACTAATATTAGATCACCTAATAACCATATTCTAAATTCGGTTGTGTGTCTGGTTTTTGTAAAAATTCGCTTTCCATGAAACATTATTTTTTCAACTATCTCTGCAAATCCCGTAAAAACTCAATGTTAAGAATATTTTTATTAATACAAATTAAATTTAAAATGTTGCAATTCAGAGGGAACGAAGAAACTTCGTTCACTGTCTGTACAGAAGTTCTATTAAGTTGTAATGTGAAATTAAGAAAAAAGCGTACTTTTAATTTAAAATTTAACAACAATTTAATTTATATACAAGGCCTCCAAAACGAAGGTTGGCAGAAAGTTCGTTAGGTTTTGGTACAGACATTACTGAATTTCCATTAAAAACGTGGTAGTCATTTAAAGGACACTCGTAAGCATTAATGAAGTGTTTATTTGAATGCTTGTGGGGAATATTAGCGAAATGCATGTAGGAATATATATCCTTCCAGTTTTTTTTTTCTAAAATGCGTTGACAAAATCCAGTTAAAAACCTCAATTGTTAATAGATTTATATCAAGATGAATTGCTTGAATTATGAATTAATGAAATATCTAGAAATAACAAAAAATCTGCAGAGTAAACTTTTAACGAAGTTTTACACATTTGTGTCAATCTGGTGCAAAATTTATTAAGAAAAAGCGAATACAATCATTTAGAAGTTAAAACCAATAATATTTTTTATATACACCGAGTTATTTTAAGCAAACTAAATGAAATATTTGGTATAAGAATAATCATTATATATTGAATTGTACTATAAAAAAGCGTGCTTTGATTTAAGACATCCTACAACTATTATAATTCACTCTTTTCTAGTGAACTGCTTATTGAAAAATAGTTATTTTGCATTATGAAGTACTAAACATTAGATTGCAATATATTAATATTCAAAAATGCAGAGAGAAGCTATATAAACCCTTATTATCACACTTTAAATAATTTTGTATAACCACATAAAATCATTTCAAATGTATGCACATTGAGGCATGAATGAAACCTCGTATTTTAAAGAGGTTCTCCATTTTGTAATGGTCTCCAGTTATGAAGAGAAAAAAGCGTAAATTCTTCACAAGTATCTCTTATCTTTTTTTTTATTATTAACAGGTATGTTTCACAAGTAATGAATATTTGGTATATAAAAAGCATAATTATTGAATTTCAATATATAAAAACAGATCAATTTAAAGAAACACCTAAACCACTCTAATTAAATTCGTCTATATTCTGCTTTTATGTGAAAATCGGCAGTTAGCAACTGAAAAAATACATTCATTAATCTTTTTTCAAATGCTCGAAAATTAATTCCACACCTAACAGTTTAAATTAACTTCAAATTTCTAAGATTTAAACAATATATTTTCCCACTGTTGAATTTAGAATAAAGTCGTAACTTTAAGAAGTTCTCAAATCTTTGGTAAATAGTGAAAAAATTAAAGAAAAAAGAGTAAATTTTTTAGAAGTTAAGATTAGTTTTATACGGGAGTACGGCAGGCTTCAAACAACTAATAGAAATTTTAGTATCCATAACACAATATGAAATTATCATTAAGAAACGTTCAATTAAAGGATATGCCCCTCCTACAACCTATTAGATAGAAATTCACGTATCTTCTGCTTTTTTGAAATAGTCATCTTCAGATGAATAACACATTTAAAATTAGTTGGTTTTTAAAAATGCTGGAAATAACATTACTAAAAAACCCCAATTTTAAGATTTACATAGGAGCATTGTTCCATCTTGACGTAATTGCTCGAGAAGCTTCTAAAGAGTTCTAATATTTGTATGTAAAAAATTTAAGATAAAAGCGTACAATTTACAAAGTTAAACTGGGTTTTTATTTAAAACAAGGTTTATTACACCAACTAGATGAGAAGACAATTTGGTGATAATTTTACACAAATATTGAATTCATTGTTTACTTTTGTTATGGTACTTATTATTATTAATAATAAATTGGTTTTTCATCTTCTCTAAATAACGTTTAATGAAAAACACATTTTTTATTCAAATGCTGAAATTGCCAGGTACAAAACTCAACTTTAAAAGACATTACCAGAACATATATTTTCAAATGTTGAAATTGAAGGAAAATAGTACTTTTAAGAGTTCTGAAATTTTTAATTGTTGAAATTTAAGAAAAGCGTAACACTTAGAAGGTAAACGAAGACTTCAAGTTAAAAAAGGATTTTTCCTGCAGCATACTTTGTGTTGATTTCTAAATTATAAAATGACGTGAAAAATGCCAAAAACAAAAGAGTTTCTCAATTTAATACGCTTTTTGTAGGAGAAACATTTATGAAATTCTCTTTTCTGCTTTTTGAAATTGCATATTTCCAATGTCCAAACACAATTATATCTTAATTTCAAATGCTCTGAAGAGAAAATAACGTTACATGCGCCTAACTTTATAATTAGTATTTAACCCAAATAATTTCAAATGTTGAATATTTGAAAAAATCGTACTTTTCAGAGATCTAAAAATTTGTATAGTGAAAATTGTGAGTAGGTAATTAATTTTAGAAAAGTATAAGAATTCTTTTAATCAGCACCAGGTTGTTTCTAGCAAACTAGAAATGAAATTATTTATATGGAGTAATATCGAAACAAATATTGAACTTATTCATTTATCTACATACGTCAATTTAAGACACCTAAACATTAATAAATTTCGGACATATTTGTCTTTGCCTTTTTGTGAAAATTACCTATAAAATCGGATACTGCGTGTGGCAGTAACATTATTTTTAAATGCAAATCATGAAAATAAAACTGGTGCTTTCACAAACTCAAATTTTATATATTTTTACAAAATAATCTTCAAATGTTTGACTAGAGATTACCAATCCCTGATTTCACATGTATTTTCCAAAAAGTTGTACCTCGCTTTAATGATATGTAAAATTTAAGGAACAAGTGGCGTGGGGATCATTCTTTAAAGTTATATTTAAGTGTTCTTCTTTCTGGTGTTTCATCCAACTAATTGAAATATTTTTTGTATTTAAAATCATTTTATTGAGAAAGATTCTTCATTATTCAGAAGAGATTAACTGCTATAAAAAAATTATATGAAGATTTCGCTACTTTCTGACTTTTTTGCAATTGCATTGTCAATGTAGAGACAGTGTCATATGGCGGTGGTATTCATTGTTTTTCCACAATGCTGAAATTACCGTTAAAACTCAATTTTAAGTTATCTTACAATAGATTTGAATTTTGTACAATTAGAATTACAAGATCGTTTACATTTCTTAGAGTTCTAAATTTTGGTAAGTGAATTTTTCGAAAGAGTAAGTTTTATGACAAGTTAAGTTGCAAGATTATTTTACTTAAACGGATTTTCAACAACTAATTATGCAAAATGGTGTTATAGTTAAACATATATTGAATATCTATTATAATATAAAGAACGTGCAAATTTTAAGTGATCCTTAAAACTTTATAGACTGTAAGTATCACTGTGTTCGATTCAATGAATAGACATTACAAGACCTGAAAGTGGTCAAATGACTAAGAGCACTGGTTTCTAAAGTCCGAAAGTTTGTAAAACTAAAGCGAATGATACCCTACTATAAATATATCAGAAACGAATATAGATGTGATTCCTGACCAAGATTCAGGAATCACTTACAACGAAAATAAAGGAAAATTTACGATTTTAATAATGAAAACAATTATACAATAAGTGGATATGCTAAGTCCTTATGATCTTATACTCTCTAGTATTGCTATGCAATATTCGTAATTAGATATTCTTCTGTAAAACTCATATAGCTATGCCATGAAGTCATCATATCATCATAAATAGGAATGAAGTTGATAAGAGAAAGAAAAATCACACCCAGATTGATGTACTTGATTCTTCAATGAATGGGTGACCCAGACTGATGGACCATAAAGAAGAACTGGTATCCTCAATAGAACTTCAGAGAATAAATTTAATTAACCAATAGAATTTTGCGTCCAAAGTAAGAACCCTAACAAGAAAACACTCATTTAATTTTCAAGCCCATTACTAAGAATTAAATTAGAAATAAAAATACAAAAACCGAATTAACACTGACCCTATAACTTGACAGTTTCACGTGAGGGGCCCTTCGTTGATCTATTTTCCAATCTGGTTTTCCACTGTATACCTTTGAATCTGTAAAGTAATCACTCACTTTACATTCAGCTAACCTTACTCATTCCAATTATCACAATGTATGATACCAATATAATAATCATTCTTGAAGTAATAAGGTCTGGCGGGTTGTACTACACCACTGTAAAAGGTCCAATCTCGGCAAGATTTTTCTCATCCTTTGGAGAAAATTACTCAATGGGGCCTAACGTAAACAAAAAAATCAATCGAAACTCACCGGTTGTTCCTTCCTTGGATGTAGATGTTGAAAATGTAAAGAGAAAACGTACCATTTTTCCTTAGGTAACCAAACTGATACCTATTATTTAATAACTATCTGTTGGGTAATGCTATCTCAGCTAACACAACCAATACGGATCTCACCCTACTACCTCTGAATCACTAAGTCGACTACACAGTGCCGCACTCTAGAACTAACTACCAGGGTCATCTCTACGGTACATCATCCAGAGGGAGGGCAACACATTTTACATTAGGAAAAGCAAATAGATCAATCCACAGGATGTTACCTGTAGATAGAAAAAACATTATATTAATAAAAATAAAAAAACAAAAACAATATGATAAAAAACTTGCGTGCGCGTGCAAGACAAAAGCCTCCAAAGAAAACAAGCCAGGATCTTCTTAAGCATAAATAAAAACAGGAAGCCCAAGTCATGAAACCAAACCTAGAAAAAAACAAAACAAAAAAAATCAACTCTTTATCGAATAAATAATCTAATTGTTTTAATGCGGCCACCACCCTATCTTACAATATTACAACCACGCCCAAACCACAACTACCCCATAACACACCTACCAACACACCACACACCTAACACCTCACCACATCCAGACCTCACTCCAAATCACCACACTCACTCCGGATCAGACATATCCGAATCACGAATATACCCCAACCTTCTTAACAACACAAAATGATTTTCTTTCACCTTCTCTCCACCTTCATTTTCACTATCACTCGTACTCGAAAAATAATCCCAACATCTTTCTTTCCAATCCAGATAATTCTCACCTTTTCTTCTTCTCATGAATTCTTTCACTTCCGCACTACGCTTATCAACCTTACACCTACGTTTCACTTGTTCCTTTTTCCTTGCTCCCTTTGATACCTCACCACACCCTTCATTCACTTTCAACACCTTCACCTTACTACTCATCTCATTCTCCATCTGCGACACCTCTCCAT
Organism: Trachelipus rathkii; assembly: GCA_015478945.1. Taxonomy (NCBI): domain Eukaryota; kingdom Metazoa; phylum Arthropoda; class Malacostraca; order Isopoda; family Trachelipodidae; genus Trachelipus; species Trachelipus rathkii. Next base: position 13,025 of record JABUQX010072097.1, read on the forward strand.
CACCACCCTTACGATCACTTACCACACTCCCTTCTACCATCTCTGACCCTCTTGACCTTTCTACAACCTCTGATAACGTATAGCACAATCTATCGTTCTTCACACCAGTATCCAGTATTTCACACATCTCTTCATATTCCTTCTTACTGTCACAAATACTCATATCACTACCACCACTATACCTACTCATACCTCTTCCATACCCTCCTTGATTCACACCAGTCACACCCACACCTGCCAGGTGTACCAAACGACTTCCCCTACCTGCACTCACCTTCCTTTCTTCCTTCTTCACCCCTCCCTCTGAACTCCTCTGAACCTCACTCCGCTTACACACCTCATCATAATCCTTATAGACATCACAATTTCGCCACAAATGCCTATCTGACCTGCAAAAGTCACACCTCTTTCGATTATCATAACCTTCACTTCCCAAATACACATTATTCCTTCTACCTCCTGTTGGAGCAGCCACGTCTACTCTCTCGCCTCTATCACCATTACCCTGTACTGGTTGTCCCCTACCTACACCTCTACCTTCTTCTCTTTGTTCCCCATACATACCTCTTTTTGGACACTTAAAGGCGTAGTGGTACCTCGAACCACACAAATTACACTCAGTCACCTTACCAAACCTGTCTTTAGCATTCAACAATTGACCATCACCCCATTCACCACCTCTGGGCCCAACTCTCTGAGTCCCTTCAGCATACCTCTGATTTCCTTGAGTACCATACCAACTATTAACATTTTCACCACCTACAGCCCCCTCACATGGTACCTCACATTTATTCCCTGCTTTCTTACCAAAACCTTCACATATATTAATTAATGCATCTCGAAAAGTACGAAACACCCACTCCTCTTTCCCACAATAGGCCAACACCATTTGTCTCTGATTATCACTCACATCTGCTCCTTCCAATAGGTGAACGCATTTCATATCTTCACCTAAATCAACCTTACCAACTATCTTACACTTTCTCTCAATCACTTCATACCTATTTACATATTCCCTCATCGTTTCATCTTTCTTTCTTTTGATATAAAAAACTCACATAACTTATCATAACGATCCCTTTGTTTCTCTTTCGCAAACCGTTCATCCAACCTTCGTAATATTTCATCAACACCTTCTTGCTTACCTAATGCCTCCCAGTCTACCATCCACACACACTCATAAGCCTTTGGTCCTAAACCAAACAAAATCTCACCAGCAGGTTGTTCAAACTCCTCACCATACAACTTGAACCACAACTTCACTTTACTCTTCCACACATCATACTCATCTGCAGACATATCGCCTTTAAACACAGGGCAAGATCTACGTTCCCTCTTCAACACTTCCACCTTCCTTTCACTACCACTCCCACTACCACCATCCTTCCCACTACCACCATCCTTATCATCCTTACCCATCTTCTCACCTTACCAACACCTGTACTACAAAACCAACAAGACCACAACTCCACTACTACACCAATTCACACACCTCACCCAGAGCCGTCCTTCGAACTACGCTCTGCTACCACTGAGAAAATTACTCAATGGTGGCCTAACGTAAAACAAAACCAAATAATACAATCAACTCACCCTGTTGTTCCTTCCTTGATGTAAGATGTTGAAAAATGTAAAGAAAAACGTACTTTTTCCTTAGGTAACCAAACTGATACCTATTACTTAAAACTATCTGTTGGGTATGCTACTCTCAGCTACACCAACCAAAGGATCTCACCCTACTACCCTGATCACTAGTCAGACCTACACAGTGCGCACCTAAGAACTAACTACCACGGGTCATTTACGGGTACACATCCAGAGGGAGGGGCAACACATTTACATTTAAGGAAAAAGCAAATAGATCATCCACAGGATTGTTACCTGTAGAAGAAAAAAAACTATATGTATACAAACCTAAACAAAATAAATATGATATAAAATTAATTAAGCGTGTGCAAGACAAGAGCAAAGCCTCCAAAGATAGAACAGCCAGGATCTTCTTAGCATAAATAAAACAGGAGCCAAGTCAAAGCAACATGCAATAGAAAAACAAACAAAACAATCACACTTCAATAACTCTCCTACTTTCTATGATCAAAATTTTACAAATTATTATCCAAAACCGATATTCAGGGTTCAAACTTTCTGGAAAGTCAGGGAACAAAAAAGGGAAAGTCAGGAAAAAAAATTGGTCAGGGAAAGTCAGGGAACGTTTTAAGATATGCTGAAAGTCGGGAAATTCCCTGAAATTCCAAAAAGTCAGGGAATTTTAAAATTTCAAAATATATGAAGAATGATACATGGACCAAGTTGCAATATAATTTATAATACTTTGTTTTTTGCTGTATAATTGTGGAATGAGAATGAGAATGTATTTGATAAGTGATGAAAAGGATGGGCGAGGAATGCCATTCCATAAATATACTTCTATCCCTGTTTCTTTCTATTTTAGTTCACTATTACTACTATTCTTCCTATTTGTTCTTAGAGGTTGTTCCATTAATTAATCTTTTGATTGAAGTGGTTTGGTGGTAGTGGATGTGTTTTAGACCTGTAATGACTTATGACTTAATCTGTTTCTATCTTTTTCTTTTAGCGGATTTTATACTTTTTTAAGGTGTTTTTTTTTTTTTTTTTTTTTGAGGTTTGAAGAATGATTTTGGATTTTTGCGCAGTTGTTAGGTATTATTAATTTATTTATTAAAATGATTTCAAACAAAAACTAACTTAACGACCAGTGGTTGATTAAACTGAACCCACAGTTTATTAGGTGGTTGGGTAAAGGACCTGATAGTTACAAGGCATACTGTAAAAGTATTAGAAAAGAACTATGAATCTATCTAACTTGGCGCCAAGCCGAAGTTTACGATTCAGAGAAGTGGAAATCAATTTGAGATTTAATCCAAATCTCGCAGGACCAAAACCATCATTGCGAAACTTTTGTTATGTGTTCTAGTATAATACAAATAATAAGTGGAAAGTGTGTGCATTGAAAAGTTATGGCATTCCTCAACCTTCTAATCATATACTCAACCGATTGTAAACTGACCTGAGTGTTCTATTAATAACTTACCAAAAATCAGTTTATCAATCAGTTTCATCTTTTTAGCATTAAAGATGCTGCTTACAGGATCTATAATAGTATGGCATTACAGGTTCGGTGGACTGATAAAATGTCCTTAACTCGTGTGCAGATAATAGGGGAACAATTTAAATTAATGTTTCCCCAGTAGTGCGTAGTGCTTCAAATTTTAAAATGGGGCCGTATGAAATGTAAATATGTGATTAACTATGGACCTGCTCCCTATATTTCTAAGAAAAGAAAAAGCACAATACACTCTACTTTGGCAGTGAAAGCTCATTCTACCTTGAATTAAAAATTCAAATATTTTGGATGGTATTGTCTTTTCTAATGAGACTTGGATTCAGTTTTTTATCTTCTATACCGTAGCTGGGATCAATGTTTGTGGAATGTGGGCAAATTATTAAATCTAGGACTTATATTTTTCGCATGGGAAATGCGACAGGTGGAAGGAGGGTTTTCTATAATTAAGCAATTTTTAGTGGAGAATCTGAAAGAACATAGTCTGATTTCTCAAGCAGAACAAAGGTGCCAATCTTACATGGGAGTACTCTCATGAAAGTATTCAGTATAAGTTTCATTTGAATTACTTTATCATTAATTGATTTCTGACAATGTAGTAGTCTGCCAGTTTAATGAATTGATATCAGATCATTACTGAAGATATAGCGAGGTCTCAATAGAGTCAAAACAATGAAACCAAGAAGAAGAGATAGAGAATAAAGAGGATTGTGATGAGAAAAAGAATAATAATTCATCACAGATCGTTATGAACACTTAAGAGCAGAGAAGATGTCAAAACTTAGAAGGAGCTTTGACAGAAGAAAGACGCTTACAAAATAAAACATATAGCTTTCAGATGCTTGAGAATGAAAAAGTAACTATATGCTCCCATCTATATGAACTATTGTGATCACAGGTGGAGTTATTGTTCGACCTAGTCCAGGTTATATGTAAGCGTTTTAATAAGTTATTTCCTTTAATTAAGTAAGGTATAAAGATGTTTACTTTTGGAAAAAATTAAAAAGGAGTGCGTTGGACGGCTTTGAGGAAGGTATTGTATTGAGACATTACTTAAAATAAAAGTATATTTTTTTTTAATTTCATCAGGACAATGATATGATGGTAAAGTTGTTCTAAAGTAACAGGTGGTTTCAATTATATTTGTACAAGTTGATGATGAATCTTGACCGTATAGTGTCGAGGCTGTTACTCTCTAGTTAGTATAAGTAATAGATAGTTTGGTTTTATTACAGCTAGTAACGAACACACTGCTGGTCCCGCTCGGAAAATTTTGCGGAATTTGGTCAGGGAGTCGAGGACGAAGAGTCATGTATGTGCGAATCAATCAAAATTTCAGTGTGAACCCTTGATATTGCGATGATGTGAGTGCTGGGAAAAAAATATGAAGGGTCAGTTGCTATTCATTCTTCTGGAACCTTCGAAATAATGTAATCTCATAGTATTGACACACACACATATTACCTATGTATGAATCGATGCTTTCGACAAGTTGTATATTTGGGCGTACCGAACTCACTAATACTTAAGATATCAAGAAGGGAAACCAGTCCCTAACATCGCCCCCAACTAACTATGAACCCCCCCTTCCAATCTACCGGTCAGAGGCACAAGCTGCAAGGGAACCGAAAATATGAAGCCACGAAGGCCAGTAACTATCCTTGTCTTTAAGAGTTTAAAAATCAACTAAATATCTATAAACACAACGCAAAAACTTGTGACTTACACGCAATACTGTGTTTTTACAATTAAAAAATTATAAAATCTTTAAAATAAACAACCAAAATAAATAAATTCTTTTATAAATCTGTGTGAGCACTATAATTCTAAATGTTAAAAGATCAAGAAGACAAGTAACGCACCGGCAATCTGCTATGCCAAGTCGTACTTCCTCTATAGAATGATAGCTAATTTCAGCGCTCGTATAAGTTTGTGGCTTATATAGCATACTTGTCGATTCTAACGCTGTTCTTACACTGAGTGTTCCCGTTCGATTAAAGGCCGTCTGCATAACTAACTGACACTTTGAGTGTCTTGTATACATTGGTGATGAGCGTAGAAGTCTGTCGTTGTGGCTTATTGTTGTCTTTAGTAATCGGTATCCATGCTGTGCTTCGATGATGGCATAATTATAGGCTTATTGTGACTGACCTGGTAAAAATTAGGTGTAGTAATAACATTGATTATATGCCTGTGTACATGTTAATAGTGGTAAGAAGTAGGAGAGAAAATAGATGTTTATTGATATGTAGTCTCATAAGATGTACCAGAGATGGTGTATATGCGGAATATATTATGGAGTAATTTAGTGCATGACAGCAGCGATTGGTGTGGGTATAGATATTTTAGGTATTGAGACATAGAGGGTATGAAGAGGAACCATACCTTCGACTAAGGCTTGAGACGGGTAAGCCGTAATACGAAGAATAGGATAGGAAGAAGAAGAAGGAACTTGTGAACCTATATTTGGTCTTACTTCAGAGTAATTACTCTGATTATGTCCTACATAATAATTACCCGAACACTGATTATTATTTGCTGGTTCCAAGACCTTATCGAAAGAAGGGTAATAAGACGAAGTAGACGGCTGTGAATCATTATGATAGCTTGACGAACGCCCAAACCTTCCTACGATTGGCTTGGGTGTTCTATATTTCCTAGGATCTTTATTATAGGGAGCAGTTGGTCTACTAATATGAGATTTCACAATTTGTGGCTTTGGTTGTGTTGTAAAATAATTTCGGTACCTTTCTATCATTGCTACCAAAAACATTTTATTGGGATGAAGCCCATCAGTGAACAATGGAGACTTTAAAGTATCCTGCTGTCTTAGAAAATACTGATGATGAGGCCCAAGAATGCTATCATCAGTATCTAATGACTGACTTTAAAATTGATCATGATATTGAATCAGTGTGGGTAGATATCCTTATATAACAATAAACATCATGATGAATACGGCATTTTAAGTAGCCTCCTGGCCAAGAGTCAGAATAGATGTCGGAATAATTGTGAAAGAATTGAGACACGGCATTGCCACAGTAATCTGAAAAAGCGGTATAGTCATTAATTGGTGGCTCGTGGGTGATTTTAATTTCCTCGGCATCATTGGTTCCTTGTCTATATATGGCCGTGGTAGTTCTGCATTCATAAATTGGATACTAGACAAACTTTTTGACCAAGATGGTCCAGAACCCACAAGATACGATGCACTATTATACTTAATATTAACTAATGATTAAAGTATGGGTGGATGAGTTAGAGTTGAGGAGAATTTAGGCCTTAGTGACTGAAAATATATATTCAGATTTTATAATGAATTTTGATATCTGGGCCAAAATTGGCAGTTATAATGAAAAATCGATAGATTTCCGGATGCGCGGCCGATTTTAAAACACAAATTTCGATGACATTGCTTAGTATATGCCCGCGCCGTGCATCAACCAATGCTGGGATTAGAAGAGTTTAAAAGACCAATTTTCTTTTACGCCTTGAAAATTTTAAACAAAACCCTTATGAATCACTCAGTCCAGTATGTTTTAAGATAAACCCATTAGGGTGGCGAAGAGAAACCTGTTTTGTGAGATAAGAGATAAGAATCAGAGAAAATAATGAAGCGCAGCCGGATGTGTTTAAATTTTCCAGGGTAGTAAATGAAGATCGCGCTGATGTTTAGAATTGTCCCCGGCTACCATTCATCTGGAAAATTATAGGCTGGCAACTCTCGGTTAAGACAGGAAAATAGAAATGAAAAACACTGATCTCCCCCAAAGAAAACTGCAAACACTCCAAATCCTTTGAAATGAGACTTAAATTACACTATGTAACAAAAAATGAAGAAAAAAAAATTCCTTTGTTTTGAAAGCATTATTTCCTAATTGCTTTTGTGTAGAAATCAAAGAAAAATAATATTATTCCCTTCAGTGTTTACAGAGGAAAGATTAGATATAGTTCAGTAGAACTAATAGTTCTTGTATGCACGTAACAAATAGATAACAGAATTTGAATTTGATGTAAAAGTTATAAACGTTTATTCGATCATATTGATCCAAGTAAGGCTGCAGGCCCTGATGGTAATATATGGTAGAAATCTGAAAGAGGGTAGTTTAAGCATTGCAAAGGCACTGTATTTGATTTTTAAGCGCTCTATAACATTTGGTGAGGTTACCAGATGACTGGAAAACAAGCATATGTTGTGCCTATTTTATAAGAAAGGTAGTAAGGAGATTTGGGAAATTAATAGGCCAGTTAGCTTAACATCTCTGGTTGTAAGGTTCTGGAAAAGGTTCTGAAAGGTCATATAGAGAATATGTTAGAAGATAACAAGGTATTGTATGACCCCAGCTGGTTTCAGAAGGGGTAGGTCATGTCAGACAAACCTATTTAGAATATTATGGAGATACATTAACTGACTGCATTGGACCGAGAATCCAGCTTGAATATTGATATTTTAGACTTTAGTAAAGCTTTTGATAAGGTCCCCACATAAGGCTGATGAAAAAGTTTTGCATTGTGGTATAGGTGGAGTAATTACATGGTTTGGATTAAAGAGTGGTTGCGGAATTAGAAAACAGTGTGTACACTAAATGGGAATAAATCATCATGGGAAACAGTGAAGAGTGGTGTTCCACAGGGTTAGTGCTGGGGCCCTATTGGTTCCTCAGTTTTAGAAGCACAATAGGCAGGGACTTAAATGCAATTTCTAAGTTTGCAGATGAATACTAAAGTGGCAACTACACAGTTAGGATAGTGGAAGGATGCATAAAGATTAAAATGATCTGATAAACTTCTTGGGTGGGCAGATAAGTGGCAAATGAATTTTAATAGTAAAAAGTGTAAAGGTTCTTCACCTAGTTACTCAAATAAAAGTTTAACTACGATATGAATGGGGAGTGGCTTGAGTCTGGTGGACCAAGAAAAAGATTTAAGGTGTGATTATAAGCAGTAAATTTGAAAGTAGCTATCAATGTTTGGAAGCAAGATTAAGGCTAATAAGATGCTGGGCATAATAAATCGCAATGTTGTTTACAAGAGCAAGGGAATTATAAGTAAAACTGTATAATAGCTATGTTAAGGCAGTATTAGAGTATTGGCACAAGTTTGGGCCTTATTTAAAGAAAGACTTAGATATGCTAGGAGAGTGTAACGTAGAGCAACAACGATGATTTCTGGGTTTGAGGGGGAAGAGGCTATGCGGAGAGGCTGAAGGAGTTAGGGAATGTTTTCTGTAGAAGGCGATTTCTCAGAGGGGACATGATAAGTCTACAAAATTTTACATCTATTGATAATAATAGAGACCAATAAATTTTTCATAGTAAAACATGGACCAGGTGACCAGGGGGCATAATAAGCAAATTAAGAAGAAAGCATGCCATCTTGATATAAGAAAAGCATGCATTCATAATAGGGTTGGGTTTTGAAATTTTGAATCGTCTGCCAGAGAGGTTGTTGAAGTGTGACTCGATTGCAACATTTAAGAAACGTTGATTCGTCTTATGGATGGGTTGGTATCATATAATATATTGACGAAGCCAAATTGGCCGGTTTTAGTTATAGCAGTTATTGTAGATGGCATGTGTGACCATAACTTTAGTTATTAATGCATGTGGATGGTTTTTGATCTCATATAATATATATTATTAGTTTTGACTAAGCCAATTGATCATTGCTACCAAAAACATTTTATTGGGATGAAGCCCATCAGTGAACAATGGAGACTTTAAAGTATCCTGCTGTCTTAGAAAATACTGATGATGAGGCCCAAGAATGCTATCATCAGTATCTCGCCCAATGCCGTGATGATGATCCATTATCAGCTTTCCTCTAAGAACATTCTTGTCTGGCCACTGATAATGTTCCGAATCCAAAGCCTCAAACTGATCAAAACTAGAAATTGAATGATTTTGCATTTTTATTATCCCTAAGTTAGTGTCATCTTTACAATGATCAGCCGCAGACAATCCCCATGCTTTAATAATCCTTGCTCTGTTGAAGGAATAAATATCCACCAGAGGTGGAATCATTAGATATGTTTTAGCTTTTGAGTTGATCTTTTTCACCCATTCAACTATTTTTGTCATAATTTGGGGTATCTTTTTAATGTCAAAATCAAAAGACCCTAACTCTTTGTCTTTGTCCATTATCCTGATCTAGCAAGTCCTTGGCTCGCCAAGCCATGGTAGTAAGAGACCAAATTATCACCATGTCTACACTTGCTGACATGAACTGCTCCACTCTATCTACACAATCTGGGAGTTGGCGACCAGATAGGTAATCTACTCTGGTATTGATACCATATTTCCTATGAAGTAGAGTTTTTTCCTGTTGGAAAAGTTCCACCTCAGATGACCCCACTATAAGTACTAAAGTCATTGTTAATATTGTTAAGTTTACTCACAAAATAATGGGATTTCTGAACAGTGTGTCGACGTGTGTATCCACGACGACCCAATCACTTTCCCACTATTCTTGAAACCAATCACCTAAAAAGTAAAAATACCATTATTACAATATTATAATAAATGAGTTTATAGGTTAATATATTATATATATATATATTATTATAATAAAATGAAAATTATAATAAAGGTCCTATATAATAAAAGCTCAATATCTTTATTCTAAGTTTCGCAAGATGATTTTTCTGTTGGATTAAAAGGCTCCATAAAAATCATTAACCATTTGTATATATACCATATAAGTAGGTATATTTGTGAATACCTGTGAGTGGAAAATTTCAATCGACAGACATTATAAAGTGGGAAAGGACTCTCTGCGAATCTATACCTGCTAAATTGGCAAGACAATTCAGCATTTTGTAGTTGGATAAACTAAATTTGCTTTCTAAATCAATGTAAATAATATAAATAATAATGTAAATAATATAAATAATAATACCAAACTTGATTATTATTAATTTATCAATACTCGTTATCATTGATCACAATTAATCAAGATAATGATATTTCACTGTATTTGAAATTGAAGTCATCCCATGATTTTCTCGATTCGCACATTCCCAATTGTCATTTAGCTATCTTTGTATATTTAAACACGCTTGTTTATTGTATCACTTAAAGAATGTAGCCATATTATTTAATGCTCAAAAAAAAAGAAAACTGAAAAAATTAGGGTTAAGCATTAAGATAAATAAACACACTCCAAAGGTTTTTTCTTGATTAGTGTGGTAAATTAAAATTTTACCCATACTCTTCTTACTAGTATGTTATGAAAGATTATGTATATGATTTATCATCAACAGATAGCTATATTATCATCTACAAGAAAGATAATATACAGTATATGTTGATAGACTATTCCTTGAACTGAACATCTGCCATAATCTATGCTAAAAAAAAAGAGACTGGAAAGAAAAATATTAGGGTTAAGCATTAAAATAAATAAACACACTCCAATAGTTTAAGTGCAAGAACACCAACTTAGTTCTTACTCTCTATTCTTGTAACTTTGTAATTAAAGAAGATCTGTTACTCGTTTATGTCTCACATACTCAATAGGGGTGGACATCACATAAGGCAGGTCAGGAGCCTGACCCATACGACGGGTGAATGGCCTTGGAGGAAACCTTGAGGAATCCTCCGGATCTAAAGAAACAAGAAACATATCCTCATCATATAAATGTACCTGAGTGGCATCTCCCACAATCTCTCCCAGCACTTGAAAAGGAAGTGCTGGACTTGTCCTTTCCATAGGAGATACACTAGAATTGTATGGACTCACGTTAACTCCCCCTTGATTTACGGGACTAAAGCCATAGAACTCTGTCAAGTTGGATTCATTAGACTCACTAAACTCTATTTGGGTCAAAGGTGAGGTTGAACAAGTTACAATCTCCCGTTCCGCTATGTCACTATTATTCCGTGGTGATAATGACCATACAGAAGAAGGTCTGTCCCTAAAATATGAATCCTGAGATAGGGAAATATATTGGTCATTCAGTGTTTGAGTCGTGGGTACGGCGTAATCTACAGTTATTAAGTCTGAGTTGGTCATATCATTATTGTTTCCTACAATAGAAGAATTCAGTACAGGTGGGTATTGAAAATACGTCGAGTCTTCATGATGATACATATCATAGTAGTCTAATACTGGTGTCGGCAGCTCATCACCCCCCCACTACCGAAGTTTCATCGATAAAACTCCTAGGTGATGAGCTAGCAACTTCATCCAGCACCATCCCAACAAAATCCTCCTCCCTAGGTGGAGTTATAATTATGCCATTTTCAACCCCTTGAGTTCTTTTATCTATTTGCAAAGAACCCTGAACAATCGAAACTTGTTCGATATCTGAAGAGAGATCCGGTAATTTTGAAAAAACGTCCAAAGCTATAGGGTTAAATTGAAATTGTAAGAACCCCTCAAAGTCCTGCTTCGTCTACCTCATGGGGGGGTCCCCCCCCCCCCCCCCAAAAAAAACTGGTTGTTGTGTGTTTGGTGTGGTTGGGTCGCCCCGGGCCCGCGGGCGCGCAAAAGGAAAGGTTAGGGACAGGAGGGTGCCAATCGTGAGTTAAAATCATGGGGGGGCGCTCCATGGGCTGCGTCGACTCGTTATCAGTAACACGTCCAGATCCATAAGAATATCGTTCTGATGCGTAGACATGTTGCGCTGTTGTCCAGGAGAAATTTATCAGCTAGGGTGGGGAAAGGGTCGTAGGTAAGGGTAGTTTGTGCGGTAAGGTAAGGTGAGGAATGTTATTGATTTGCATCCCCTCAAGATGAGAGAAATGAACTGTTCTTGTAATCTGTCAGAGGTTATTAATCTCCTAATTAATATAAGTTTTACCCGATTTCGTTCACTTCTCTATCACAAAAGCCTTCCCATCACTTTTAAAAATTAATGGTGGTGAACTAGGAACCAGTGGTCGCATGGGACGTTACTGGCAAGCGTTGGTTTTTGGTTGCCCTTTTTATAATGAGTTTAGAAGATTGAGTAGCTCGCCTCTTTCAATATTGAGGGGTAGGTAGGGTTGGAAAATGAGCTTTTGGCAACAAGAACGGCAGATGGTGACGTCCAAAGCACTATGGCAGACGTTGTGTTATATATTGAATGTTGGACAAAGAGTGTTTTGCATCGCAATTTGCTGGGTTTTCCAACAGGGGCCAGACACTTTAAAGATTGACTTAAACTACGATTGAATTTTCACACACGCATTGACTAGAGTGGGTGGAGGGTGGGAGGTTTCGAATATGTGTTAATATTAGTATGGCAGCGAAAGGACTTGTTGAAGAGAATAGAGAAGGTATGTCAGTTCCATTTATCAGTAAGTTATAGGCGATTTGGAACTTTGTGGAAGAAAGGGAAGAACCGGGTGAGGGCTTTAAATTGTGTGAGATAGGCCGATTGAGACTGATTGTTCGGAATGTGAACTAGACCGGGGGCACCCACTGTGAGAATAATGGTGGAAGTCAGGAGACTAAACCATACTTATTGCCTTAAATTTTTGGGAAATTGCAACAGATCCATCGCACACAAATCAAAGGTTCGCTAGCCAAGATTTTTAACATTGGGGGCGTAACAATTGGCGAAAATGTTCTGGCGATCTGACAAAACTGGACAACAGTGAACCACAGGTCGAGAAACTCCTGGTTCAGCACGGAGGGGATGGCCAAAGATTTCTTATCATACTAGTTGTACGGATGATGTATTACGTCATATGAGCACATGACAAGAAGGCTTAAACCATATGAAATGGTGAGATAGGATCCAGAAGAGACCAAGTTATAACATTTTTCCACCGAGCAATTTTATACACAGATACCATTTTCATAAACAATTTGGTTTTGTATATCTTGGCGAGTATGAAGGTTTTGGTAGGCAATTTCCGTCGATCTGATTAAGCTTGTCTTTCAAAACTTTTTCAAAATTTTCCTAAGATCTCGATCATTATGCTGATCTCCAACTATTTCAGTATCATCAAAATGGTCAGATATAACTTATATTTCCTATGGAAATTGTGCAAGTCTGCAAAGGCTCCCCCTGTGTCAAATACAAACCGTCAGCTACCACCTGTATCTTTCCTCCGTCCATGTGGAGTAACTGGTGTCGAGCCATATCTGGTAAAAGATGATTGTCCCTAAGAGCACACGTACCCATTATAAGGGTATGTTCTTTCATGTACTTATGAGGTATAACAAAATATTCTCCTGGATGAGTAGAAAATCCCGTCTGAAAATTTAATTTTAATTTAATAAAGTGGGAAACGGGAATTCTTTCCCGATTTCCAAAGCCACTAATAGCTTTCACA
>JABUQX010072098.1:5000-7500 GCA_015478945.1 Trachelipus rathkii
AGAAGAATTTCATTCTATCTTTATGACGCAATAGACGCGTGATCAAGAATAGATTTATTTTTTACTTGGTCACAAAGATAAGTACTATACAATCCGTGTTAGCTAGTTAAAAGGTAATTATAACTGCTGGGGATCTTCATTGTAGAAAGGAGAACATCTTTGAAGCTGAGCCTTTAATATCATTAACAATAAAAAAAAATATATGAGCCTAAATATATATTACAAATGCATAATTTTCATTATTTGATCATCTAACAAAATCTATTTTATTTAAATATTATTTTTTTTATTTTATTTTTTTTTGTATGTCCTGCTGCTTATCTTTTATAGGTAAATAAAAAAAAATCTTTTTTGTCTCAGATTATTACAGCTTATGTAATTTTATTTGACTACTGTGTAAACACGTTCCAAAGCAGTATAGCCCCTACACTTCAATAGAAGTTTTAAGAGAAAATTCATCTTTTTCGAACTCCTAACTGTATAATAAAGTTTTTATGTTGTACTCAAAAAGGATGGATTCATGGGTTGTTTTTTAAAATAAAAAATTTTCATCTCAAATAAAACTCTTATTGTAATGTATTTATGGCATAACTATATGCAATATACGGTTCTTTTATACCTTTAAATCAAAAAATCGCAGCAAGGTTGATTATTCCAAAATTTTTCTATCCTTTTCATCCACAAAATCATTGTCAATTCTTATTCGACATAAAAAATTTGTGTGTTTAAATTATTGTGTGTCCGTGAGTTGACTGTCCAGGTTCACTGTCCAGCAAATATATTTCATTTGAATTACAGGACATGTGGAAATAGTACTGCATGATGAAGTAAATGCTGCAGCAAAGGATTCTTCTGTTATGTATACCTGCCACTTTAAAGTATTCAAACCGTGAATTATTCAACAGCGGGCCGGATTGGTGGAGGTCCCTGTGGGCCCGGCGTGGGTCTTTGTTTGGGAGACCTCTGCTCTAGTATGTTGCGAGCATGGTAGACGTTGATTTAGTATGTGCGAGCATGGTAGACAAGAACAAATTGAACCGACTTGACTTATTCATTGTCCTTTATTTTCAACGATTTGAAACTCCCAATACTTATTTTTATTGGTTTGTGCTTTCGTCACTATTTTTCATCAGAGAAGTATTACATTTAATTTGTTTTAATAATTCTTTAAAACAATAAAATATCTTGCTTGAACCATTTCTGAATCTTTACATTTTGATTTTCTTAGAAAAGTTAATTTATTTGATGGCTTTTCGATATACATTTGTATGTGTAATAGAGTAAGATTCTTCTGAAGTCAAGTTGGATGCATATGTCATTGCTATAATCAGTCCTATGCGCGTTAGATTTTTACAAGTATTCAATTAATTAGCAAAAAAAAAAAGTTGAAAAAAAAAAAAAATTGTACAAAATTTTTTGGCACATGTTATGTAGTGCTGAACTAGGCTGAATTTAACCGAGTCCGGATTCGGTAAAATTGGCCGAGTCCCCGAGTTTATATATATATATATATATATATATAGCTTTATATACTGCTATATATATATATAGAGATATGGATTCTAAAAAATTGGTTAAATGCTATAACTATATATATATATATATATATATATATATATATATATATATATATATATATATATATATATATATATATATATATATATATATATATATATAGTCTTAAAGTTTGTAAATTTCTATGCATTTTTGAAACTACATCTTTTAAACTCATTACTCAATCATAAATTGTGAAATTACATCTTTACTGTATTTTAAATTCGTACATAAATTTACTTTCCACAGAGAAGAATTGAAATAAAAATGTTTTAATTTTTAGCGCTTTCATCAAGTAACTTTTAAAATCAGTGAGAAAACAGCTCGTTAAATAAATACTAATGAACAATCTATACCTCTGAGGCAGAATTATATATTAAGTGCAAGTTTGTTCTAGAGAGTGAAATAGTAGGTTATTTATTCTATATATATATATATATATATATATATATATATATATATATATATATATATATATATATATATATATATATATATATATATATATACATATCTATATATATATATATATATATATATATATATATATATATATACTTATATATATATATATATATGTATATATCTATATACTGTATATATATAATTATATCTATATATATATATATATATATATATATATATATCAGAGGTGGGCACTTCCGCTCCGAGCGGACTACCAGAATAGGTGCGGACTAGCGGAGGTGCGGAGACGTCAGGAGATTTGCACGTGCGGATCAAAAAATGTTTCCGCTCTTTTGTTCCGCACCTTTTTGAAAAATGAAAGTATAGTTTACTTATTAAGAATTCTTATTGGTTAGAATAAAGAAATATAATTTTTATTTTAAGTTTATAACTAATTATACTTTTAGTCTAAGACTTATTGTTTTTTAATAATTAAACTTCCAAAACCAATCTCAACCTCCTTAATGGTACCATATAT
>JABUQX010072098.1:12500-17470 GCA_015478945.1 Trachelipus rathkii
ATATATATATATATATATATATATATATATATATATATATATATATATAGGTCGCTATTAACCCAGGGGCAATAATAAATTAATATCGGAATGGTTGGTAATGCTATCTCTGAATTATTTACCTACGCTAAGGTTGCCTTCTTTCATTGTTATACGAAAAAAGAATTAATTAATTTTAATTTTAGACACCGGTTTTACCAGAAGCCCGCGGTAGTCCGCGGGCGGTCTGCCATGCATGGGGGGCAAAGTGTATCTCACCCTACGATATTCGTTAATTAAAAAAAAAAAAGTGTCATGGTGTCCAAATTCTCTTCAAACTTTACTAGATACTTCAAATTTAAACTGAATAAATTGCCTAAACATTACTCATTTTATAAGCTTAGATGTGAAGTCCCAAAAAATAGATTTAAATATTTATTTTTATTTTTTTGTTAATATTAATTAAATTATATATGAAAATTCACCATTACAAAGAAAGTTTGTTTCTAATTCTTTATCATAAATTTAGGATCATAAAATGGATTTCCTAGTTTTACCATCCTTACAAAGCTTAAATTTTTCTTATTGTCCCTTTTTTAAAAAAAGTATATATATATATATATATATATATATATATATATATATATATATATATATATATATATATATATATATATATATATATATATATATATATAGATACATATACATATACATATATATATTATATATATATATATATATATATATATATATATATATAGCTATATATATATATATATATATATATATATATATATATATATATATATATATATATATATATATATATATATATATATATATATATATATATATATATAGATATGGAATATATATATATATATATATATATAAAGAGAGAGAAAGAGAGAGAGAGAGAGAGAGAGAGAGAGAGAGAGAGAGAGAGAGAGAGAGAGAGAATGTATTTCATTAATTTGAATATTCATACAGAAGTAGAATTTATAGTTAGTTTCCATTTCTTTTTTTTCTTGTAAATTTCCCCATACATTTGTTTGTAATTTTAAAATTAATTCATATTTCTTGGAATATTTGAAAAGGAGTTTTAATATCCTACAAAACATCGTTAGAGTGGTTAAAATTTCCAGAAATTTCACATATTCAAAAAAAAAAAAAAAAAAAAATTAAAGTTTAAGAGGAATTTCAGGAATGGTGAAATTATAGAATATGATAAATTTTGATAAATCTAAGAAAATTTGTATTAAAAGTTTTGGCCCTTTTTTTTTTTTTTTTTTTTACAAAACGTAGTTGGTATGCGAATGTGAAGGAATTTCTTTATGCTTACTTCGTGTGACGGTTTTAAATGTCGCTTTGAAATTACATATGTTTTTTTTAATAGTTTTGAAATATAAAAAATTTATATAAAAAAATACTTTTTATCGTTTTCTCTTTATTTTGACTTTATGATACACAAAGGAATTTTTTTTCTCTTGGCAACTTTTTATGGCGGTCCGTTTGGTATTTTGTAATGAATGTATTGCTGACTCAACAATATTACACCCAAGGGATCGAAGCCCTCATGAGATCCAACATTGATTGGGACAAAAACTTTGGCTTTCCAATTTCAGAAAAAAATATATAAAAAAAATTGCAGACAAAGTTTCTTTAAATCATTTGTTCTTTATTTATTTTATTTTGCAGGATCGAATCTAAATATAGGTCGAGTAAAGTTTGGAATTTTTCTTTTATTCAAAAGTTTTTTTTTTTTGTTAAATTGTCAGCCATCAAAACTAATAATTTATTTCACAAGTTAGGTCACCGATATTGACGTTATATTTTCTTCTATAAAAGTTAAATTTGATTTATTAAATGTTCACATTTATTTATTTATTTTTATTTTATTTATTTATTTCAGTTTATATATATATATATATATATATATATATATATATATATATATATATATATATATATATATATATATTATATATATATATATATATATATATATATATATATATATATATATATATAATATATATATATATATATATATATATATATATATATATATATATATATATATATATATATATATATATATATATATATATATATATATATATATATATATATATATATAGTGTGTGTGTGTGTAAATATGTTTATGTGTATGTATGTGTTTGTGTGTATTTGAATAAAAGAGAAAGTTTGAATCATTTCCAAATATGTTAAATACTTTTGGTTTCAAAGTTTTTAATTACACATTGCCTCTCCACTTTACCAAAGCTTTATTTTAAACACTTGTTTTATATATATATATACAGGGTGTTTACGAAATAGGGGGACAAATTTGGAGGATATTATCTTTGTACCATTTCAAGTGTTTTTGTCTTAAATAAAGTTACCAGTAAGTTCCTCATTTAGTAGGTAAATGAGTTAGGAAGGTAAAGGGTATGATGTGAATATTGGTGTTTATGTTCCGTAGATATGGTTATTATTATTATTATTATTATTATTATTATTATTATTATTATTATTATTATTATTATTATTATTATTATTATTATTATTATTATTATTATTATTATTATTATTATTATTATCATTTTTATTATCATTTTTATTATCATTATTATCATTATTATTATTATTATTATTATTATTATTATTATTATTATTATTATTATTATTATTATTATTATTTTATCATTATTATTATGATTATTATTAATATTATTATTATTTTATTATTATTATTATTATTATTATTATTATTATTATTATTATTAATATTATTATTATTATTATTATTATTATTATTATTATTATTATTATTATTATTATTATTATTATTATTATTATTATTATTATTATTATTATTATTATTATTATTATTTTTATTAATTTTATTATTATTATTATTATTATTATTATTATTATTATTATTATTATTATTATTATTATTATTATTATTATTATTATTATTATTATTATTATTATTATTATTATTTTATTGTGATTGTTATTATTCTTCTTTGTTATTATTATTCCTGTTCCTATTCGTATTATTACTATTATCATAGTAATATTACTTATCAAATAATTATTGTTATTAAGTCATTAATATTGTTATTAGTAATATTAGGAGTATTATTATGATTTGCATTATTATTTGTATTATTATTGTTTGTATCCGTTTCCCAAGTAAATATTGCTCGAAACTATCAACAATATTCCTAGTATTATTCATCCAATCTCTATAATAAGGTGGTATACCTATCAAGCAATCCTATAGCAGTGTCCAATATTGAGACAGCAATACCCTATTCCATAGGTTACTACTTTACGTTGAAGAGTTTCCGTAGCCAACTCGTCACATCTACGGAACATAAACACCAATATTCACATCATACCCCTTCCACCTTTCTAACTCATTTACCTACTAAATGAAGAACTTTACAGGTAACTTTATTTAAGACAAAATGCTTGTAATGGTACAAAGATAATATCCTCCAAATTTGTCCCCCTATTTCGTAAACACCCTGTATATATATATATATATATATATATATATATATATATATATATATATATATATATATATGTGTATATATATACTATCTATATATATATATATACTATTTAGTGAGTGTACAGTACCCTACGGCCCCACAGAGAGAATTGGCCATGATAGGTTGGAAATCCAACTCTATGGGTGAGTCCTAACAAAATATTATTAATGTAAAAAAAAGCGAGTTCTAACAAAAATCTATTATTATATGTCTAAAAAATGGTTTACTACATTATTTATATGTTAATTCGATGACATCAACCATAGATATATATATATATATATATATATATATATATATATATATATATATATATAATATATATATATATATATATATATATATATATATATATATATATATATATATATATATATATATATATATATATATATATATATATATATATATATATATATATATATACTATATTTGTGTATATATATATACTACTATATATATATATATATATAGATATTATAATATGTATAGTATTTGTGTGTATGTATGTTAATGTGTGTATTCGAATAAAAAGAAAGTTTGAATCATTTCCAAATATGTTAAATACTTTTGGTTTCAAAGTTTTTAATTACATATTGCCTCTCCACTTTACAAAGCTTTATTTTAAACACTTGTTTTATATATATATATATATATATATATATATATATATATATATATATATATATATATATATATATACTATTTGAGTGAGTGTACAGTACCCACCACGGCCCACAGAGAAGTGGCCACGATAGGTTGGAAATCCAACTCATATTGGTGAGTCCTTACAAAATTTTATTAATATATTGAAAAAAAAAAGTGAGTTGTAACATAATTCTATTAATATATGTCTAAAAAAAGGTTTACTTTACATTATTTATATGTTAATTCATGACCTAAAAAAGCTAGTTTTTGCTCAAATAAATAGCATACTACGTCAATCAGTCTTTTAAAAATGTCTCTTATTTCGATTCACCTTTTCATTGTGCATTTCCACATTCAATTTATGTTGATTATTTACTGAGAAATCAATTCGTGTTGATTTTCCAAATCTTGCTAAATTTAGGGCAGAAACCAGGTGACTGGTGGTAAAATTTCCATGTCTCTTAATCGCCTTATGTATATTATTCAAATCGTTAAATCCGTTTGAGTTTCACGTTCCTAATTCATTATTAAATAGTATGCACGGTCAGCAAAACAATTTCTTCATTTGAAGACATTCGGTTAGCGAAAGGGATTTTTCGTACCTACTTACATTGAACTTGCGAAGGAATGATTTTTCTTTCGAAGTTATGCCAAGGTCTGGAATAAGCCTACCATTAAAGCACTCTTTACCGTCCCCTTTATACATGGCTCACTTAATTTTTGTTTTTAATAGGTTTTCAATTACACAATTACATTTGTCTTCACTTT
>JABUQX010072099.1:0-7500 GCA_015478945.1 Trachelipus rathkii
TAGTGGTAACACGCTTGGAATACCGTTCGCGAGGGCCCGGATCTAATTGGTAGGTGAAGATTCACTCAAGGAGTTATTTTTATCTATACAAATTGAACCTGCGGTTTAATTGCAGTATTTACATCTATATATTATATATATATATATATATATATATATAATTATATAATAATATATATATATATATATAATATATATATATATATATATATATATTATATATATTATATATAATATTATATAATTTAAAAAGATGCCTCTCGCCCGACTATACAAGCTCTTGAAAATTTGATTGTTCGATCGACAAGTTAAAAAAAATATTTCCGTTTTTCAAACATTTGGAATTTTTGGAAAAGTGAAAAATTGATAATATTTTTTTCTACTAATCCGATCAACATCAAATTTCAGGCCTTGTATAGTCGGGCGAGATGCAATCTTTTTACTTAGATAATTTTTTTGTATATTCAAAATAAATTTTTTTAAAATTCAAAAATTTTTTTTTAAAATTTGTTCCAAGAATAAATCTAAACTATTGCTATGACAAAGAAATTATCCTAAGCGAAAAAACTGTGCCTCTACCCGACTACTATTGCCCTGAAAACTTCTCCACTTTGCCTGAACAGGAAAAAAATTATCGCAAATTTCTTCATTTCAAATCCAAAAAAACGTGGGTTTAGAAATTGACTAACGCTGAGTCACAAACTCAAAAAATCGGAAAACTCCTCTTGCTATTGTAGGCTAATGGACCCAATCTATGCATATTTCAAGTTTGAAGGCATTTCGAAAAAAATTCTGGAAGTTGATAAGAAAAATGTCAAAAACATGGGTTTTGAAAAATGAAAATTATTCTGAAAGAATGACTACAGTCCAGAAAAACACCCGAATAACAAAGTTTTAGAGGGTAAGAAAAAAAGCTACAGTGTTGGGTGTTTATAGGGTAAAATCGGCTGATTAATCGAATTTTAGTCTATTTTAGAGGTGAAAATTGGGGCGTCCTTTAAGAAATAGTTGCATCTCCCCTGAAGAAAATATGTGGGTTTTATTAACAATAGAGAACAGTGCCGAAAACTTTGAAAAACAAATACTTAAGTATTAGATAACAAAAAACATTAAATTAAGGAAAATGCAGAGGTCAAGGCTTTGATGGAGGAGCAAATATGCGAGGGAAATTTCAGGACTTTTCAAGTGCTGCGTATATAGAAAATTGTTCAAATGCAGAATACATTCATTGGGCAGCTCATAATTTAAATTTAATTCTTAATTCATTCTGTAAAAGATATAATGGTCGGTCAAAAATTTTAATAACAAACTGGAAAAAGTAATATGTGTATTTCAAGTTCTAGTACAGCTCAGTGGCAAGGAATTAACAGTTCAACAAATAACGAACGCATCACAAAAACAATAAAAAATTGTGTCCCAACTAGGTGGTCATCCAAGTATGATTCCTTAATGCAATAAAAAACAATTTCAAAAGTATTTCGCAGTTCTTATCTCAAAGTGATATTTATGAGTAAGAAGTCAAGTGAAAAGAAACGAAGGCCTTGGTCTCCGGAAGCAGTTAGAAAATTTTAGTTTATTCTTTGTCTTGTGTTTCAAAGTAAGTATTGGAAATCATCAATGTTGTCTCAAAAATATTGCAAAGTCCAAATACAGATCTTCAGAAAACAACTTACCTATTGGGACAAAAATCAAACTTATGTGAGCTAAGACACAAAGTTGAAGATGTAGTGAGAGAAACTTACGGAGTTAGCACATCATTGAAACATTGAAGCAAAAATTACTCTTCCAGACATCAATTTTAGATTAAAAAGTTTTTTTTTAATTTTTTTTTTATTTATGAAAGAATTGAAGACCCTTTGAAAGCCTTATCGACTTAGGTTATAATAAATATCTTTGATATATTAAATAAACAGATAACTACTCGTTTCATTAGCATGAACAATTTTAATGAGTTATTTTCATTTTTTGCTCCTGCAGCAATAGAAGAGCTACGAAATGAAAAGTTGCAAGAAAAGGGTACAAAACTGGAAGAAAAATTCGATTTAGATTTATCTTTCGGTTTATGAACAATTAATCAAGCTTCAAAACATTAATGACTACAGAAGTGAAAAGGAAAAAGTAACTAATAAAGATTTAGCAAACTTTTATTCGTAGAAAACAGCTGCTTAGTAAGTAGCTTACAGACTTGTGTACAGCAGTTCAGTTGTATTTGACGTTACCAGTAACATTCAACAGCTGAAAGGTCGTTTTCAAAGCTCAAGTTAATAAAAACTTTTTAAGGACATATGACATAAACGAGGCTAAGTGCATTGGCTTTATTAGGCATTGAAATGAAACATGTCGTACTCTTGATCTGAAAGAAGTGTTTAATAAATTCATGGCAATGAGCCAATTTTGGTAAACTATAAAGCATTCATCCTTTCGAAGATTTTCGACAAGCAGAGAACAGATATTCACGAAAATTTTGGTAAGTTAACATTCTTATTCTATAATTTCTTATATATATATTATATATATATATATAATTATATATATATATATATATATAATAAATATATATATTTATATATATAGTATATAGATATATAATATATAAATATATATATAAGTATATATATATATATAATTAAATATATATTATATATTAATATATATATTATATAATATATATAGTATTTTATATATATATATATTTATAATATATTATATTAATATATATATAGTATATTATTATAATATTATATATATATATATATATATATATAATGTCTATACATTTATATATATAGAAATATGTCTATATAGGTATTTATCTAAAGACATTTCTCGCTTTTTTTTTTTTTTTCTATAAGTTCTATAGTATTTATATATTATATATATTATATATATATATATTACATATAAATATAATATATATATTATATTATATTAATATATATATATATATAATATATATTAATAATATATATATCTAATATATATTATATATATATATATATATATATATATCAATTAACTAGATTGATACTTATTTTTTGGAGGAAGGGAGGGGGAAATTAGATATTTAAGTAAAAATAGTAATAATACATTTGGAAGCAGAATGTAAAAAGATGTTTTTGAGAATTTGATTAAATTTTTGTACAAAAAGTGAAAAGTCTTTAAACATGTTTTTCCCTTTTAAAGAGCATTTATACTCATTTTTACATACTCTTTCCAAAAATGTCATTACTTTTTATGCAAATATCTAATTTCGCCCATAAAAAGGAGTAAAATCTATAAATAGATATAAGCTATATAAATATATAATAATATATATATATATATATATATATATATAATATTTATATATATATATATATATTATATATATATAATAATAATTATATTATATTTATATATTATATATATATTTATATATATAGTAATATATACTATATATAATATATATATATATATATATATATAATATATATATATATATATATATATAGTCCAAGGGGGCCCCATTTCCACTTTGGCGGGGGGGCCCTATGACTCTTAGTTACGCCACTGGTGGGATTACTTTAAGATTAAAGTAAGCGATAATAGTAAAGCTGAGATACATTACTATCGAGGGAAAACTCAAAGAAAGGTTCAAAATATTATAGCACAAAACCTTTACTGGATCATCTTGAAAAGAAACAAAACCACATTTTTGAAGATAAAAGAAATATCTGAATCTTCAAGAGGAAAAGTGGCCGAGAAAAGAAAACATGATATCACAGACACAGCAGATGATGATCCATGTCCATCCATATCATCAACTTCTACCTCTTTTAAAAAAAGATTTCTTCAGCCTACACTGTTTGAAATTGCTGAGAAAATAGAGATTTGAGACATTAATGATAGAAAAAGCACAGAAATTCATTTCAAAATTGGGGAAATGATTAATGTGAACAATCTGCCATTTTCTTTTGTAGAAGACATTGGATTTAAGAGATTAACAAACCACGTATGTACACAATACAATATTCCATCAAGGAGGTACTTTTCAGAAGAGATTATCCAACAATATATAAAAGGGTAAAGAACAAATAACACTTCAACTGCAAGAAATTCAAGCAATATCATTAACATCAGATATTTGGACTTGCTCATATAACAATGAAAGCTTTATAAGTATGTCAGGGCATTGAATTGATAAAGATTTTCAAAGGAAGAGTGGAACCTTACAAATCAGTAGTTTAGTGTTTCTCATTCAGCAGAAAATATATGCCTAAAAAGTGAGGAAATACTTAAGAGCTGTTTTAAAAAAGAAAATATTCATGTTGTCCTAACAAATAATGCACCAAACATTACAAAAGGTATGAGAGCTACAGGTGTTATAAATGAGACATGTTTTATTCATTCCTTACAGCTAGTAGTATGATGTATAGTTTTCTTCAAAAATCAAATAAAAGATTTAATTACTTTAATGTAGGAAAATTGTAGGTCATTTAGTAATCACCATTGCTTACAACTAAGTTAACTGAAATTCAAAAATCTCAAAATTTGCAATACACAAGCTTATCCAAGATGTGGAAACAGATGGAATTCATCATATTATATGGCTGCAAAGGATCATCGGAGCAAAAATGCAATTACTAATATTCTTCAAATCGAAAAACAATCTGATATCTTACATGCAATCACTGTGAAGCTAATGGAGCATATAATTAGATTGATACAACCATTTGAAGAATTACTAAAAAGAGCGAGTGGTGATGATGTAGATTTATCTTTTGTAATACCTGCAGTTAATTCATTGCAAAAATATTTAGCAAAAACTTGGAAGGATAGTGGGTGTAAAAATATGAAGGATGTGAACTTTTAAATTCTGTTCCTGAACGTTTTTGTACATAAACGAGAAGAAACTTTATGTATTATCCAACTGTTCTAAATCCACATAACAAATTAGCTCCCTTGACACTGACGATTATGGAGACACAGAAACTTAGAAGTATAGACTGCAGAACTTTAGTATGACACTAGAGTACGTATATCATTAAGATCAGGTGCTCCTTCAGAGTAGGATGAGAGCCACAAGCAGGACATAGGAGAATAGTAATCTGAAAAGTGAAATCGGCAGATATTGAGAAGGAAACACCATTAATTTCGAAGTGCTTTGATGAACATGCTACAGAGAAAAATCGGTCAGAAGAAAATGGAATAATTAGATCAATAAACAAGTGGAACTGATCAAGGAGAAAAAGTTAAATGCAACCGTAGCAGCAGCAGTAGGAAAACCACATGTAAATTAGAAAATACTTTCATAACTACTAGTATGTTGGTTTATAGCGAGCGACATGTTCACAAGTCATCGAAATTGGATGGCTAGGGATGTTACCCGAGGATGGGAAGTAGGCTGAGAGAATTAAGAGCATCTATAGCTCTATGGAGATAGACATCGATACACACACCATACTCCATCGCACACTCATCACGTGTATTTTAGCGAGATAATGTTTAGCCAAGCAGGAAATATTTTATGCAAAAAAAAAAAAAACCGAATCGTCTTTCTCAACTAAGCTGATCCATGCTCCTGTTTCTTCAGTATAATTTTAAGAGCATTTTGATTTTAAATATTAGAGAATGGTTACCTAAATAGCAATGCATAGCTATCTCAACTTTCCTGTTCACGACTTTGTGTTATCAATATGAAATTTATGTTTTCTTAAAAATTCTATTGTTGATTACTGCTAACAGCCATTCGATACAGGTGGTATACAGGTGTCCGGAGTCGATTGATTTCTCAGGTAGGGATCGGTTATGATTATTATTATTATTATTTAATTAAACATCATTAGTCTAATTATTATATTAGCTGGGTGAGATAATAGCAACATATATGCATTATCCCATGCTGTGATATTCTAGACTCACACATCATATGTGAATTATATTATTAATTCATATTATTATATTATTATTATTATTATTATTATTATTATTATAATATTATTATTATTATTATATTATAAATTATATATACTTAATATATATATATATATATATATATTATATCTATATATATAGTATATAATATATATATACTATATATATATAATTATATATATATAATTATATATGTATATAATATATAAATATATATATATATATTATATAATATATATATATATATATATATATATATATATATATATATACTATATATTATATATATATATAATATATGTATATATATATATATATATTATATACATATTATAATATATATATTATATGTATATATATTATATATAATATATATATATATATATATTTGTATATATATATATATAATATATTAATAATATAGTTTTCAAATATTTAGTTTGGTTTAAAAACTTAAAGCTCTTAATAATTAAAGTTTAAGGATATATTATCATAATTTTTTTAGTCTCTTTGGTCAGATTGGGCGATTAGTTTTAAGTTCTTTAACAAATTGCCTTTACCTATTTTTTGTATTGGGCAGTTTTAGAGCTAGATTTATCAAAAGTGCATTTTTGTTAGGGTAGTCATTTTGGATATCAAACCTTTTAAGTTTTTTATCAAAATAATTAGTCAATTTAGTATGGTTTCATATGGATATTCATATTATATATATTATATAGTTATAATGTTTAGTATTAGTTTGACTTAATATATCACTACAAAAAAAATATTAAATAATTTTTTTTTACAACTTTGTGATGAATCAGTTTTTCTAAATAAATTTATTTCATTAAATATCTCATTATATACTTTCAATGAATTATAACAATTTTTATATTTTCAAACCTACCTTTTAAAAATATAGGTCTCCGGCCGGAGAAAGCCGAGACTAGTGGTCTTCCGGCCGAGCCGGAACGACTTTAAAAATGCGGAGCCGGAGCGGAGCCGAGATCCGGTGCATATAATTATATTATATAATTATATATATATTATATATATATATACTATATATATATTATAATACATACTTATTATATATATATAATATATATATATTATATATATATATATATATATCAGAGGTGGGCACTTCGCTCTTTAAGTCCGCTAGTCCGCCTAGTCCGCTTCCGAGGGAGGGACTACCAGAATTAGGTGCGGACTCAGCGGAGGTGGGAGTCGTCAGAAATTAGCGGACTTGCATCGTGGGATCAAAAAAAGTTTCCGCTCTTTTGGTCCACCTTTTTAAAAAATGAAATATAGTTTACTTATTAAGATTTCTTATTGGTTATTAAAAGAAATATAAATTTTTATTTTAAGTTTTATAACTAATTATACTTTTAGGCTCTAAGACTTGTTTTTTAATAATTAAACTTCCAAAAATAATCTCAACCCCCTTAAAGGTACAATATATAATAAATAACATTTAAATGGATTTTATAGACTGAATGGCTTTTACCCTCATCTATAACTTTAGTTAATTATATTATTATAATATAACTAGGCAATATCTAACAATTCTGTGTAAACCAAATATAATTATATATATAA
>JABUQX010072099.1:17500-26956 GCA_015478945.1 Trachelipus rathkii
ATAAAAAATTTTAATAATTTAATTAAGTTTACAATTAATTTATTTTATTAAAAGACCAGAAATATTGGGTAGGAGCTACCTACGCCTAACCTACCCTACACTACCCCATGCTATACGTCCCTGATTATATATATATATATATATATAATATATATATATATATTATATATATATATTATATACTATATATATATATATATATATATATATATATATAATATATATATTATTAATATATATATAATATATATATATATTTATATATATATATAAATATATATATATATATAATATATATATATATATATAACTAATTATAATATATATAATATATTATATATATTTATATATATATATTACATATAATATATATAATATATATATATATTATATATACTATATAGATATATATATATGACGTATATATAGAGTATTATACTTATATAAACCTTTATAAGATATATTGATACTCTACTAATTATATATAATTATATATATGAGGTGTAACTCACGAATGCGTTTATTCAAACTGCGAGCCAAATAGCTAATGCTTTTGGCTGTTTTCCGGCATGCCTGCAACAACAAGGACCTTATATATACTATATATATATATAGTATATAGATATATATAATATATATATTAACTAGCTATATATATATATCTATATACTCATTATGATATATATATATTATACTACTATTATAATATATATATTACATACTATATCATATTTTATTATTAAGTATATACTATACTATAATATACCTATATATACTACTATATATATAGTATATATAATAATACTACTAATACTCAGCGTGCTGTATATAGTATATTATATATAGTATAAGGCATTATTTTATTAGATTCATCTATCGGTAAAACTACCAGGTAGAAGTGTTTGCCCAGAGGTTGTTGAAGTCAAGTTCTTGCTGAGATTTGTTTACGTGGAGAGGGCTGAATGACTCCTTTCACTTATCTATAGTACTACTACTATAGTATATATACTCATTATACTAATAGTACATCGCTACGTTTCTTATTACTATCATAACTATACTATACTATAATATAAATTACTAACTTATACTCATATATTGTTCAGAGGTTTAGGGTTAGGTAACTTACTCAGTCCAACCTAACGTCAAGACTTAACATTATAATAATCATATACGTATTATGACGTTAGTACGTATATATAATATACAATACTTAGTTAGGTATATACATATATAATATATATAATATATATATATATATATATAATATATAATAATATATACATATATATATATATATAATACATATTAATATATGATAATATATATATATATATGAGTATAATAATATATATAAATAATATTTATATATATATAATTTTGTGTATATATAAAATAAAAATTTTATTTAAAATTTGTCGAAATTTCTCTTTTCTTTTTTAATTGTTCCACGAAACAATTTCAAAAAATATTAAT
Organism: Trachelipus rathkii; assembly: GCA_015478945.1. NCBI lineage: Eukaryota > Metazoa > Arthropoda > Malacostraca > Isopoda > Trachelipodidae > Trachelipus > Trachelipus rathkii. The sequence continues at coordinate 18,977 of JABUQX010072099.1, forward strand.
GCATTATAACAAAGAAATGATTTAAGTAAAAAATGTGCATATCCATCCTGACTACATAAGCCCTGAAGAAATTTTTATCCACTTCCGTCCGAAACAAAAAAAAAATTATCGCAATTTTTCATTTTCAACAAAAAAAAAAAATGTTTGGAAATTGGACAACGCTAGCACAAAACTCCAAAAAATCGAAAAAATTACTCTCGACTATTTGTAGGTAATGGACCTATTATGCATATTTCAAGTTTGAAAGTCATTTCGGAAAAAATTCTGAAAGATATTTTGAAGATGGGTCAAAAACATAAAATCGAAAATTGAAAAATTTATGAAAGAATGAGTACAGACATCAGTGACAAGACACCGGAACAGTCACACGTTTTCTCCAGGTAACAAACGTAAAGCTACATTTTCTCGACAGTCTTGTTATAGTCAGAATCGTGCTGCGAAATTTCCGAATTTTAATGTCATCTTTAGGTGAGTCTGAATATGGGGCTCGCCAGGCACAAAATTGGATCTTGCCCTTAAGTTTATCCTGTATTTATTTATGAGTTGACTGGGACATTCTGCAGGCGTCCCAATGCGGTTTCTAATTATTATTTTTAGTTATTAATTATATATTATATATACTATATATATATATATATATATATATATATTATAGATATATTAATATCAATATATCATATATATAATATATATTATATATATATATATATATATTATTGGTTGGTAGACAGTCAGATAGACCTATGCGGCCTCTAAGCATGGATTCTTATTTTTTATTTATTATGGGTGACTGGGACATTCTAGAGTGGCCAATGCGGCTTCTCAATTATAAATTTTTTTTATCGGTTGACTGTGACAGTCTAAATAGACCATGCGGCTTCTTAAGTTTTATTCTTGTTATTTATTTTATGTTGACTGGGACACTGCTAGAGAGGTTACAATGCCGCCTTCTCAATTAATGTCAGATTATAATTAGAAGCATCCTGCAGTAACCCCTCTAGAAATTCCCAGTCAACCCATAATAAATAAAGAATAATACTCAAGAAGCCTCGATTGTCCTACTTTAGGAATGTCCCAGATCAACAAGAAAATTTAATAATTAAGGCCGCATTGGCCCTCTAGAATGTCTCCCAAGTCAACCCATAATAAATAATAAACAAGAAGATACTAAAAAAACCGTATGGGTCCTATCTAGACTGTTCCCAGTCAACGAATAATAATTAATAATAAAAATATAATTAAAAGCCACATTGACCCCTTTAGAATGTCCCAGTCAACTCATATTTAAATAAGAATAATACTTAGAAGCCGCATGGTCCTTTTTAGACGTCCAGTCAACCAATAAAAAATTAATAATAAGAAAGCCGCATTGCCCTTCTAGAATGTCCCAGTCAACATATTAAAATAAATGTAAGAATATACTTAAGAGCCGCTTGGGCATATCTAGCGTCCAGTCAAAAATAATAATTAATAATTAAAAATAATAATTAAGCCACATTGATTCCTCTAGAATGTCCCAGTCAACTCATTATAAATAAGAATAATACTTAAGAAGCCGGTCCTTTTTAGACTGTCCCAGTCGACCAGTAAAAATTAATAATTGAGAAGCCGCATTGGCCCCTCGTGAATGTCCCAGTCAACCAATAAAAATTAAGAATATTTTTTAATAATAATTAATGTAATTAATGAATAGTATTATAATTCAGATGTGACATGGCCTACCCTAGACTGTCCCAGTAACCAACAAAATTAATAATTAGAATAATAATTAGAAAGTCGCATTGGCCCCTATATAATGTCCCAGTCAATCAAATAATTAAATAAATAAGAATAATAATTCAGAAGCCACATGGGAATATCTAGACTGTCCCAGTCAACCCATAATAATTAATAATTAAGATTTAAGAATAATTTATTCTCAATTCTAGAGGGGCCAATGCGCCTTCTTAATTATTAATTTTTATTGTGGGTTTTAAATAAGACTATGCGGATTTTACGGCTTCTTGATATATCTTATAGTATATTAATGTGTTGACTGGGACGATTCTAGAGGGCGTTTAATGCAGCTTCTTAATTTATTATCTTAATTATTAATTATTATTGGTTGACTGGGACAATCTAGATAGGCCCATTCGGTTTCTGAATTATTGTTCTTATTTATTAATTATAATGAATTGACTGGGACATTCTTGAGGGGCCAATGCGGCGTTTTTAATATTATTCTTAATTATTTATTATTGTTGGTTAACTTGGACACTCTAGGTAGGCCCAAGTGGCTTCTTAATTATAATTACTATTCATTAATTATATTAACTATAATTAAAAATTATTCTTAATTCTTATTTTTGTGGGTTGAATGGGGACACTCTAAATTGGATTCTACGTCTTCTTACTGTCTCTTTATATATATATATAAATAATATATATATATATATATAATATATTATATATATATTATATATATATATAATAATAATATATATAATATAGATATATAATATATAATATTAATAATGATATTATAGATACCAATAAAGATACATCTGCTAAAAGAAGTAATTATTAGTGATGCACGCGCCATCCGCATCAAAGGGGATACTACCGGTGCGGCGATGTTTTTGAGTATCGGTATCGGTATCGGGTTTATCGGAATTTGTGAGTTAGTAGTACGTATCGGTATCGTGATTCGGCAAAATTTTGCCGGATACCTTTAACCGATCACCCACACATTTTGCACGATCTTTAAATAGATTTCGATATATATATTGATATAAAGAATATATTATATATATATTATATATATATATATATATATATATATAATATATATATATATAATATATATTATATATATATAATAGTATATATATCTATATACTATATAATATTATTATAATATATAATATACACGTAAAAATGTCCCGCATTGCTGCAAGGTGGTGTTGGTAGTTGAAAGGTTTTGAGCTTATCAACACACCATTCACCAAAAGCAAGATTTGATAGGAGGTTTTCAGCCCCTTGCTATCAGAAGAAGATAATTTAAAAATTTCTTCAATGACTCGACTAATTCGGAGATAGGGTAGCTTCACCCTTTCTAGAAATTAAAGTTTCAAATTTCTTTCTTTTTAATTTTGCATTTATATTTATATATTATATATATATATATATATATTATAATATAATATATATATATATATATATATTTATATATTTTATAATATATATATATATAGTATATATTATATAATATATATATATATAATATATATATATCCGCAATTTTTCTGATAGTTTCTCTATGTATTGACCTGACTGTATGTTTATTATAGGCGTTTTCGTTTTTATTTGTGCTTATGAACGTAACGAACATGCTTGAGTTTGCGTTATCGTTTTTGTTTTAAACCGCAAAATCGGAAAAATGCTTAACAAACATAAGGAATTTCCTTAATTCTGTTAAGTTGCTATTTTCCTGTGATTGCGGAATTTAGCACGTTCTTACAAAAATGTGTAAACCAAAAAATTGACGGCGTGGTAGGCCCGTTTGAATGATGAATATTTCATCAATAAAACAGCTTTAAATCTAAATTTCTTCCAAATCGATTAAACTCCATCACAATTAGTTGATCAATTTTTTGTAGTATAAACCATTTGTTATTAGTTTATTTCTGTTTATGCCAGAAATCGACGAAAGCTCATTACAAAGCTGATTTCAAATTGTTTGCAAAATAAAGTAAACCTCGCAAGAACAATGTGTTTATCCTCGTTTTTGCACGAAATTCACGCAATTAGTACAGGCAATCAGGAGTGCCCAAAGAAGAGATAATAAAGTGTACTTTAAGTGTTTTTATTATAAAGATATTCCAAAATAAGTCTCTTCACCTTTAGAAGTCTCTTTGAACGAACGGAGAATTTTTTGAGAGGATATACGGTGCCAGAGGTCATTGATCTCGTGACAGCTAAATTTCTTGTTGAGATTGGGAGAGATTAGTCGAGAAAGGAAAATGCCATGGCCGTCTTGAAGGCTCTCATCTTTAGTATAGTAGGCAAAGTTTGACTACATAGTGATGTTTACGGTTGCACTTTAGTATGGATTTATGTGTGGCCTCAAGTTCATGGCGAAGCTTTCTCTTCACTCACTTAAAGAAACTGCCCAATTTGAAGTGTTGCTTAGATATAGATATAGAAACTTGCATTTGTGGAAGCTCTCTCGCTTTATGAAGTTCTAATTCTGAAAGTGAAGAATATTGTGGAAAGGGTAAAAGCAGGGAAGCCGAGATAACAGGAAGTTTAGGAATGATCATATGCAGTAGTTTTGAGGGCGATAATGTTATCGAGGAAGACGGTAACAAGGTTTACAAAAACGTTAGAGGGATTAAGACTAAACCCTAGAAAATTTCAGAGGAAAAAGGTTAATTTCGTTCATGGAAAAACTATCCAATCTGAACAAATAACAAAGGCTTGTGTATGCGGGACCTTAGAATATGCAATTTTATGATTAAAGAAGATAGAAATACAGAAATTAGTTCCAGTAAAGTATTAGTGGGCTTGCGATAAATTAAGAAGTAAGCAAGTCATAATATTTTACATTGACTTAATTCTTTAGTTCTATATCCCTTAATATAATTGTAATAATACGAAGCGTTTGCGATGGAATGAATTTTATTTTCTTTGCTTTTAATTTAGACCGTTTTCGTTTTTGTCATGTCATTGGCTTACGCTCGATAAGGAAATACTCACACAGTTTTAGTAGTAATTTCTTGTTTCAGGGTTCACACTTTCTGGAAAAGTCAGGGAAAAAAAAGATCAGTAGGGAAGGTCAGGGACGCGTTTGTAAGATATGCTGAAAGTCAGTAAAATTCAAAAAAAGCCTGGGAAATTTTAAAATTTCAAAACATTATGAAGAATGATCCATGGCCAAGTTACATATTTTTCATATATTTTTTTCCTTACTTGTATAATTGTGGAATGAGAGATGTATTTTATAAGTGAATGAAAAGGATGGGCGAGGAACGACATCCCATAAATCTACTTCTATCCTGTTTCTTTCTGTTTTTAGTTCACTATTACCTACTATTCTTCCATTCTGGTCGTAGAGGTTGTATCCAGTCACTTTCCGATTGAAGGTGATTGGTATATGGATGTGTTTTTAGACTGTAGACTTATGACTTAATCTGTTAATATCTTTTTCTTTGTGTAAGTGTCGTACTTTTTGAGATTTTTTATTTTTCTTTTTTTTTTATATTTTTCGAGTACGAAGTGATTTTGGATTTTGTGCAGTTGACAGCCGAAATTCTCTCAACAAAACCATTACAAAATGCTTCTGTTCAAACCAAAGATGTATTGCTAAAATGCAAACTGGCTTTTTTTTTAAAATGCTTTCCTTAGAACGTGAATCATTTTTACCGGAAAGTGTTCAAACGCAGACCCACTTGGTCCATTTCCTGTTCACAGATTTACAATGTTTCGCTACTAAAAGATGCCTTGCTACAACAACTAAGCTTTTTGTATTAGATTTACATGACAAAGACAATTTGCGTGATGTAAAAGGTATTAATTTTGGATTTCAGACAAAAAACTTCTCAAAGAAGTCACTTTGAATGAAAGTAATATCCTAAAATTCAAACTTGAATGCCAGACTGTGCTAATCAAAATGCAGAAAAGGTATTAGAAAGATGTCCTCTGAATACCAAGCCTGTCCTTGGCTCTTAATCATTGGATCCTAGTATAATTTTCATCAGCCAGAACAAGCGAAACAAAGAGGGGGGGAAACCCCAAAAAAAAGGGGATTTTTTTTTTGGGGGGCTTTTTATTTTTTTTTTTGGCTAGAGGCATTGTACACCAATACTGAATCACAATTCGTTGCTGATAAAGCAAAAGCACAATACACTCTAATTTTCAGTGAAGCTCATTCTACCCTTGAATTAAAATTCAAAATATTTTTGGATGGTGACTGTCCTTCTAAGAGACTTGATGAATTTTTTTCTTCTATAGTCCCTGGGAATCAATGTTATGCGAAATTGTGGCAAATTTTTAAATTAGGACTGATATTTTCCCATGAAAATGCGACAGTGGAAGGAGGGTTTTCTGTAAATAAAGCAATTTTAGTAGAGAATTTAGAAAGAACATAGTCTAGTGATTTCTCAGAAGAGATACGTGCAGCCAATGCGTATAAGATCTTATGAAAGTATTCATAAAGTTCCTATCACTAAAAAATGTTGACAAATGTAAGAGCTGCCCATAGGAGATATGAAGAACATCTCAAAGAAAAAAGAAAATTATTCATACAGAGCAGAGAAAAAAAGAGCAGAGAAAGATGTTAAAAAAAAGCTTTGACAGAAGAAGACGCTTTAAAATCAAAAATTCAGTGCTGAAGAAAAAGTTAACCTAAATTCCCCATTTAGAACTTTTGTGATCACAAATTTAAAGCTTACATTAATGGCCTAGGTGAATAACTCACCTAGGCCATTAATGTAAGCTTTAAATTTATTTTCTTTTTGTATAAATAAAACGGTTTACCTTCGGAAAAAAAAGTGCGTAGGACGTCTATGGGGAAGGTATATATCGATTACTAAGAAAATTTTTTTTTTTTCAAAAATCTCATCTTCATGATGGTATGACGTATATATTTACATAGTATGCAATCTTCTAACAATCACACTCTCTTCAGAATTGAGTAAATAGGCTATGCCATATGATTAATACAGTATTACTTATACTGGTTCTAAAATAATAACGAACAACGCTGCAGTTCAGGGGAATATTTGCGAATTGGGCCAGGTGATAGTCAGGGAAACTCTCAATTAAAATTTCAGTGTGAACCTTGTGTTTAACGACCGCGATTTCGTGCTAGGTTTACTTTTGTTTTTAAACAATGGGAATTCAGCTGTTGTGTTATATTGGAGTACTGGCTTATTGGAATAATATCAGAAATAAAAAATAACAATATGCTATTATTTACAAAAATAGCATCAAACTATTTGTGATGAGTTTATCCATTTGCTGAAAGAAATTAGATTTAAAGCTGATTTTATTGAATGAAACATTCACAATTCAGACACCAAGCCGCAATCTTGTTTGTTTCATTTTTGTAAGAAACGGCTTAAATTCGGCAAGCACGAGAAATAGCAACTTTACAGAATTAAGAAAATTCCTTATGTTTGGTGAGCATTTCTTGCGATTTTTCGGTAAGTTTGACAAAAACGAACGCAAACTCGAGCATTTTTTTGATTTGAATAAGGGTAACAAAATACAAAAAAGAAAAAGAAATTATATATCTATATATAAAACATAACCTTTAAACATATATATATATATAATATATATATATATATATATATATTATATATATTATATATATATATATATATAAATAATTATATATATTATATATATATATATATATATTATATATATATATATATTATATATAATATTAGGCCATATATAGGAGAAAAGCATCGGTATCGGATCGGGTATCGGCAAAAATTTCGGTATCGGTATCGGGCCATCGTATCGTGTAGTGAAAAATTGTGAGTACTCTGATCGGTATCGGTATCGGACGAAAATTTTGGTTGCAACACTAAAATTTATATATATATATATTTATATATATATATATATTATATATTATTATATATATATATATATATATATATATATATTATATATATATATATATAATATATATAATATATATATATATATATATAAAATATATATATATATATAGTATGGTCAGGCCTCTAGAAAACCACAATCCATATCTCAAAACTACAACAGCTACCAGAAAAGGACTACATTGCTGGAATGCTGGTCCGATTTTAGGCCGGAAAATGTAAAAAAAAAAAAAAAAAAAAAAAAAAATAAAAAAATTTATCTCAAAACTTACAATAGCTAACAGCGAAAAGGAATACATTTGTGGAATCCTCGTAAAATTTTGGATAGGAAATGTAAAAAAATAAAAAAAATAAAAAATCTCTC
>JABUQX010072101.1:25000-37500 GCA_015478945.1 Trachelipus rathkii
TTTGGCCTTGGACTCGACCCTATCCAAAAGCCGGGTGAAACCTGAGCCCCCCAGATATGAGAGCAGTAATCCATACAGGGCGGATGAGGACCTTGTATAACTGGAGTAACTGTGAAGAGGAAAAAAAAGAGTCTCGCAGTCTAAACAGAACTCCAGTTTCTTTGAGGCCCGCCCTAGCACAACCATTGTGATGTGAGTTTTCCAAGACATTTTTTTTGTTTATGTTATGTTAAGGCCAGGAATGTTTATATTGTCAACAGGAAGAGACGAGAGAACCGTCGAAAGAGAAAGGAAAGTTAGAAAGGTGTCTTAAGAGAGGGAGATTGTAGAAGTTGGGTTTTTTAAAGAATTAATTTCACAAGGTTGCAGATGACCCCACCCGGAAATTCTATCCAGAACAGCGATAATGGAAATCGGAAAGATTAAGACCGAGAGGCAATTCTAGAAGTTAAAAGAAGGAGCAGAATTGAAATGAGTTGAAGAATGAAGGGTCGAGTCATCGGCATATACGTGGATAGAGTTAGATGTCAAGATCAGAGATCATTTAATGAATAAGCAGGAATAAAGTAGGAGATAAGACAGAACCCTGAAGAACACCACTCACCACTATTGACAGAAAGGAAGAAGAAGTCGCCCCATCACAACAGCCGATATTGAGCGATTTGAAAAGAAAGCTAGACATAAGTAAGCAGCAAAGAGAAGGAGGAAATCCAAAGGAGGGGAGCTTGGAGAGCAGTGACGCGTGCCCTACCCGGTCAAATGCTTTGGATATGTCAAGCGCCACCACGCAAGTCTCCCCGTAATTCCTGAGGGTGGAAAACCATAAATCTATTAGATAGGAAAGTATATCATCAGTAGACCTCGAGCGCCTGAAAGCCGTACTGGCGATCGGAAAGAAGGGAATGAGATTCCCAAGAATGGTCTAAGAAAAATGAGAAGTTTAATAAGGGCAGCGAAAGATCTTAAATTGAATACAGGTTTAGAGCTATAGGGCGATAGTTAGAAGGATGCAGAGCGGCTTCTTTTTTCGGAATAGGTTTGACATATGCGCGCTTCCAACACTTGAGGGAAAGTGCTAGTATTGAGGCAAGAGAATATAGTTGAACGAGAGGAGGGGCCAGCACGGAAGCACACTCCCTCAAAACTCGGGGAGGAATGCCATCGGGGCCACCCGCCTTCCTAACGTTCATAGATTTCAGGAGCCCATGCACCCGATCAAATGTAAATCTCGACAAAGGCATAGGACACCTGAGATGAGAAGGAAGCAGAAGAGGAATGCCAGAGTCGTCCAGGGTTGAGTTAGAGAAAATAGGAGAAGGCCGAAGAGATTGGCCTTGTAGTTGGAGAGTTAGCAACAGAACCATCAGATCGAATAAGAGGAGGAAAGGTAGATTTACAGAAGTTGTTGGAGATGTTTTTGGCAAGAGGGCCAGAAACTTTTATAAGTAGGAGAACCAAGGAAGGTTAAAGCGCACTTTTCCGTTTGATCGAAAGTCCGCTTTTGCTCGTCGAAAGAGTAATCCCTGCCAACGATTTCCTCAGCTGAACATGAAAATTAGCGAGAGTGATAGGAGAACGAGAAATTTTTCCACCCCCGATACGCATTGTCTCTAGCCTGAATGGCCAGAGAGCAATTACGATCGAACCATGGATTATGAGGAGAGAAAGATTTAGTCGAAGAAGGAATGAACCTGCTCATCCCAATATATATATATATATATATATATATATATATATATATATATATATATATATATATATATATATATATATATATATATATATATATATATATTATATAATATATAAATTTTATACTTAAATATGAACCTGCTACCCCAATATTATATATATATATATATATTATATATATAACTCATGCATACAGTTATGAATGGGCATATAAAAAAAAATTGAAAAAGTAATGAAGAGATTGAAGAGAAGAAAAGAGAAGAGAACAAAAAATTATATATCCAATAAAGTAATGTTAAAAGTTTTAATTCCAAGAAGAGAGAATGATTCTGAATGAGTTTTTTCACAGATTTTGGTACTGTATAATGTCAACTGAAAATTTTAAGTAGTATAGAGGTTCTTAATAAGGGAGGGTCAAATTTTAGCTTAACGAGACCCCATTTTAACCACTAGCTTAAAATGGACAGAAAATTCTTAATTTTCAGTCAATTTTGAATTAAAAAAAAAAAAAAAAAAAAAGCAAATGACCTCTAATGCGTCTTTTTCGAGTGTTTTTATTTGTCTGTAGTGATTTCTTCTGTATTTTCATTTTTTGAAAATTTATGTTTTTCATATTTTTTTGATTCACCTCATACATTTTTTTTTCGAAATGATTTCAAACTTGAACTATACATAGATGGCTACATTACCTACAAAATACACACTTTTTTTATTTGATTTTTTGACCCAGATCAATGGTCAAAATTTAAAACCTATTTTTTTTTGGTTTTGAAAAGGAAAAATTGCGATAATTTTTTTCTGCTCAGGCGATCAGGATGGAATTTTCAGGGCTTATGTAGTAAGGGAGATATACATTTTTTTTTAGATAATTTTTTGTATATGCAGTAGTTTTGGATTTGTTCTTGGAACAAATTTTCAAAAAGAAAGTTTTTGGAAATTTAAAAAATAATTATTTTTGAGTATACCAAAAAATTTTCTAATTAAAAAAGGTGTATATCGCCCGACTATATAGGCCCTGAAAATTTGATGTATATCGGATAAGTAGTAAAAATATATCTCAATATTTCACTTTTTCCAAATTTTTTTTTTTTTTTTTGAAAAAGTGAAATATTGTGATTTTTTCCCCCTACTTATCTAATCAATATCAAATTTTCAGGGCATATATAGTCGAGCGAGATACAGCTTTTTTACTTAGATAATTTTTTTTGTATACTCAAAAAAAAATTCTTTTCAAAATTTCCAAAAATTTTCTTTTTGAAATTTGTTCCAAGAACAAATCAAAAAAAACTACTGCATATAAAAAAAATTATCTGAATAAAAACTGTGTATATCCCCCTAATACATAAGCCTTGAAAATTTCATCCTGATTGCCTGACCAGAAATTTTTTTTCTCTTTCAAAACCAAATAATGTAAGTTATGAATTTTGACCACTGCTGGGATCTGGAGTCAGAAATCAAACAAAAAAGAATGTACATTTTGTAGATAATGGGCCCATCTATGTATAGATCAAGTTTGAAGTCATTTTGAAAAAAATTGTAGGAGTTGAATCAAAAAATATGAAAAACATAGGTTTCAATAAATGAATATACAAAAGAAATGACTATTGACACAGAAAAACACCAGGAAAAGACGTTTTAGAGGTCAGAAAATGGAGTCTTCTTAAGCTATAATTGGACTCTCCCCTTAACAAAACGATCAGCTTCGCGACCCAAAATCAACAAGACGATCAACTTCGCGACCCAAAATCAACAAGACGATCAACTTCGCGACCCAAAATCAACAAGACGATCAACTTCGCAACCCAAAATCAACAAGACGATCAACTTCGCGACCCAAAATCAACAAGACGATCAACTTCGCGACCCAAAATCAACAAGACCGTTAACTTCATGACTCAAAATCAACAAGACGATCAACTTCGCGACCCAAAATCAGCAAGACGATCAACTTCGCGACCCAAAATCAACAAGACGATCAACTTCGCGACACAAAATCAACAAGACGATCAACTTCGCGACCCAAAATCAACAAGACGATCAACTTCGCGACCCAAAATCAACAAGACGATCAACTTCGCGACCCAAAATCAACAAGACGATCAACTTCGCGACCCAAAATCAACAAGACGATCAACTTCGCGACCCAAAATCAACAAGACGATCAACTTCGCAACCCAAAATCAACAAGACGATCAACTTCGCGACCCAAAATCAACAAGACGATCAACTTCGCGACCCAAAATCAACAAGACGATCAACTTCGCGACCCAAAATCAACAATACGATCAACTTCGCGACCCAAAATCAACAAGACGATCAACTTCGCGATCCAAAATCAACAAGACAATCAACTTCGCGACCTAAAATCAACAAGATGATCAACTTTGCGACCCAAAATCAACAAATATTTTTAATTAGACAAGAAAATAACAATAATTTCTAATTAATTCTTTAGAAAAATATTAAATGAAAATATAATTTTTGTACGTATAAAAGAAAAAAAATCAATAGCTACTGCTATATATTAATTCTGTCAAGTTGAATCCGATTTATCGACGCAGTGAAACTATATAAAGAAGGTTTTCTCGTGGGTGCTGGGGGAGAGAAACCTCTTTCACCGCTGTAGAACCTCCTTTATCACTGCCGAACCTTTTTATCACTGTGGAACCTACTTAACCACTGTGGACCTTCTCTACCACTGTTTTTTCTTCCCCTGCATAGCTGAAAATATCTGAAGATTGTATTCATATATATATATATATATATATATATATTAATATAATATATATATATATATATATATATATATATATATATATATATATTATATATATTATATATATAATCATATATTATATATATATATATATATATTATATATATATATATCCCTACCTCTGCAATCATACTTGGGAATTTTGGAAAACACACTTTCAAACTCCTTGTATCGGGACTCTTCAGCCTTTAATTTGACCCTGCCTTATGATTTTTCCCAATCTCTATTGTAAATTTGCTATTCACACGGCCTCTGGTATATACCCAGAAAAGAAAGAAAAAAGAAATAAAATTTATTATTAATTTTTTTTTTTCAGTTAGCACCACCGCTCAAGGGCAGAGGAACTATTCGAGTAGAAGTTGCTTTTGTTTCAAAATATTTTTGATGCAGGCGATAACTTCACTAGACTTCTTCACTTCTAAAAATATGTCCTGGGTCCAGGGTCCAGCTCCAGGGTCCAGCTCCAGGGTCCAGGGTCCAGGGTCCAGGGTCCAGGGTCCAGGGTCCAGGGTCCAGGGTCCAGGGTCCACTGTCCAGGGTCCAGGGTCCAGGGTCCAGGGTCCAGGGTCCAGGGTCCACGGGGTCCATTCAGTAAATAGTCAAAAGTTTAAGCTCCAGGGTCCAGGGTCCAGGGTCCAGGGTCCAGGGTCCAGGGTCCAGGGTCAATAGGTTTATTCAATAAAACTACTCCAAATATTTAATAAAACTTTTTAAGGAACCTTCAATCTTTTCTGTTGATATGTTGTACTTCATATTATTATTATTATTATTATTATTATTATTATTATTATTATTATTATTATTATTATTATTATATTATTATTATTATTATTATTATTATTATTATATTATTATTATTATTATTATTATATTAATTTATGATTTTTATTATTATATTATTTATTTATTATTATTATCATTAATTATTATATTATTATTATTATTATATTATTTTATTAATTATTATTATTATTATTATTACTATTATTATTTACTATTATTATTATTAATTATTAATTATTAGTAGTAAGTAGTTAATATTATAATATTAGTAATATTTATTGTTAGAATTATTATTAGTATTATTATTATTAAATTAATTATTATTATTATTATTATTATTATTATTATTATTATTATTATTATTATTATTATTATTATTATTATTATTTTTATTATTATTATTATTATTATTATTATATTATTATTATTATTATTATTATTATTATTATTTATTATTATTATTATTATTATTATTATTATATTATTATTATTCATTATTATTATAAAAAATATTTTCATTCTAAGCTAATTATATAGCGTCCATCTCCGACGACAGTTATATCATATACGAGTGTATATATATATATATATATATATATATATATATATATATATATATATATTAATATAATATATTATATTATATATATATATTATATATATATAATATATATATATATATATATATATATATATATATATTATATGATATACTATTAATATATATATATATGTGTGTGTGTGTGTGTGTGTGTGTGTGTGTGTAGGTATGTGTGTGTGTTTGTATGTGTGTGTGTGAGAATAAATATACATTTATAAATATTTTTCTTTTTATTGCTTCATTTATTAATAAATTATAGAGGTATTCATTCATTTTCTTCAATTGTATGTTGTTTGCGAAACCTTTACCCAATTGATGCAAGTCCTTGACTTATCCAGGAGCTCTTCGTGCCCATCAAATTACATCCACAATTTGCGCTAAATTCATTTTTTTTTTAATATTCATACAAAAAACTAACATTCATTCTTATGTTTATTTAATAAATATCTTTTTTTTTATTTTTTTTTTCTTTTTTTTTTTTTTTTTTTTTTTTTTTTTTTTTTTTTTAAAATGGAAATGGTAGATTGAAGGTTAAATATTTGATCAGGATGTTTTTTTTGTTTTGTCTTTTTTCCTTTCAGCCTTTTTAAATTTAGCTTTTTTTTTTTTTACTCTTTTTTTTTTTAATTTAATTTAATAAAATTTCTATTTAAATAGTTAATTGTTATTAATATTTGGTGATAAAATTACATTTGGCTCCTATTATTAATATCTCAGGAGAGTGTTGTTTGTAATTAATTTAATTATTATTATTATTATTATTATGATTATTATTATTTATTATTATTATTATTATTATTATTATTATTATTATTATTATTATTATTATTATTATTATTATTATTATTATTATTGTTATTATTATTATTATTATTATTTTTATTTTTATTTTTATTATTGTTATTATTTTATTGTTTTATTGTTTATTATATTATTATTATTTTATTTTTATTATTAATTATTATTATTATTATTATTAATTATTATTTTATTATTATTATTATTTTATTATTATTAATTATTATTATTATTATTATATATTATTTTGTGTTCTTTGTTTCTTTTTATTTTATTATTAATGTTATTATTATTATTATTATTATTATTATTATTATTATTATTATTATTATTATTATTATTATTATTATTATTATTATTATTATTATTATTATTATTATTATTATTATTATTAATTTTTGTTATTGTTGTTATTAATTTTAATTTTTAACCTTAATTTAACTTTTATTACTTTAATTATTATGATTATTATTATTATTATTTGATATCATTATTATTATTATTATTATTATTTATTATTATTATTATTATTATTAGTTATTATTTATTATTATTATTATTTTATTATTATATTATTATTGTTATTATTATTATTATTATTATTATTTCATTTTCTCGTTGTTCGTTATGGAAAATATGAAATAATGTTCTCATAAGAAATTATTTATTCTTTTTTAAAATTTCCAGCAATAATATTTGCTCTATTAATAGAAGAGCTTAAGCTTTAAAAAGTTATTATTACTTTTTGTATATTTTATTTAATATCCTTCAATGGAAAAACTAAATTTCAAGTTAATGGCGTAGCGTGAAAAATCTTTGAGACATTGTGTGGGAAGAGATATTTATTTCAAAATGAATTCGTGGCTTGGTTTTTGAGGCCTTATTAAATATATTACTATCACTGAATGTTGATGCAAAAATATTGTATTTGTATAGTGGATATCAGAGGTTGCCACTGTGAAAACTTAATTAGCGTATAATTTAATAAATTTCCTGTCCATTTCACTTCTAAATGTTTCTTTATTTAAGTAATATCTTGAAATATATAATCTGCTTTTGAACATGAAATACAACACCTTTTCAATGACTTCGATCTAGATAGCGCTGTTCTAACTAGTGATGCAGGTAACATCCGCATCCGCATCCGCATCCGCATCCGCATCCGCATCCTCGGAGCATCCACACATTATTAAAGATCCGCATCCGCATCCGCGCTTTGTCATGCGGATGTTGCGCGGATGTTTATGGTCGAGATTTGATAAAGAATTTTATAATAAAAATACTTAAGATGAATCTGAAAAAGAAAATGAGTTGAAGGCAATTCAAAAACGGTTTGATATTCCATATCTTAATGTTATCAAAGACATTCCAACTCGCTGGAATAGCACACTTCATATGATGGAAAGAAATATTGCTCAAAGAACCTCTTGCTTCGTACGCCAGTTCGTATTTCAAAGTTAACATTCTTATTAATGTGTAAAATGACATCATATCACACTGCATTAAGCTATTGAAACCAAATGAAGAAAACTACCAAAAAAATGCAAGTTGCTCCTAAAGCAGCTTCTGTCTCCCGATGTAAAACACCATTAAACTCAAACGCTAAAAGGAGCATTTTGAATAATCTACAAATAAAAATGATGACGGTTTAAAAAGAATGAAAGATGTAATTAAATTAGAGCTAGAAAAACGCTTTGTTTCTGTGGAAATTAATGACCTTCATACTATTGCAACTTACTTAGATCCCCGTTATAAAGGCAAGTTTTTTTTTGTTACTATTAGAACAAGTTAAATCTTTACTTTGTGTTGCAGTTGAAAAACTTCAATCCGAACAGTCTATTAATTCGCCACCCATTAAAAGGAAAAAACGAAATCTACGAACCAACACCTTCTACAAGTAAATCCAATAACAGATTACTTGAAGAGTTTTTACAGGCCAGGAGGGATGAAGAAACACACGCATTAACAAAAGATGTAGTGCAAATGATTGAAACTATCACCAAGAAAAACGACTAGATACATGATGATCCAATCAGTTGGTGGAAAGCTAAGCAAAATGTTATCACCACGCCTTGAGTAAACTTGGCCAGAAATACTTGGCCCTGGTCCTCCAAACTTATGTTGAAAGTTTCGAGAGTAATTTGCCAATGCTGGCTTCTCAGCAGAAAAATTGATGTTTCTCCAAGCCCAACCTTTCTATATTTGAATTTCAATACTAGTGCAAAAAGTAGTATATAACCCATTTGTAAAATTCTCTTTCATTAAGGCAAAGGTTGGGGAAAATAGAGGTTGGTGGGCCTGCAAATTTGAAGTTGGGGTGCCAGTCCCGTACCCTGGTAAACATACAATTCATATTATAGATTGTGGCTAAAACTCGAAATATATATATATATATATATAAACATCCATTATATATATATATAGTATAATATTACATTATATATATATATATATAGTATATATAATAATTATATATATATTATATTATCAAACATCCGCATCCGCATCCGCGGATATTAAAATCAAACATCCGCATCCGCGGATGCGAAAAAATTGACATTTGCTGCATCACTAGTTCTAACTCATCTAACTAACAGAAGCTTTGAAATGATTTAGTCTTTCAGTTATTTTCACATTTGGTTTCAGAGTCTCAATAGCATTTGTAATGATGATCCAATTGTCTATTAACCTGTTTTGATTCCTTCTTTGTGATTGACTTGCTAATAAAATCAAACTCTCCTTCTCGCTTAATGTGCGTTGTATTATTTGTGTTGTCCTGTACTAACTTATAGTATTATTATTTGTTAATATTATTATTCAACTTTGGTTTTTGAAGCTTTTTTTGAAGCTTTCTTAGATCATGTTAGGTAGGGCAGAGTGATCGATATGAGTAGCAGTAATTATTATTATTATTATTATTATTATTATTATTATTATTATTATTATTATTATTATTATTATTATTATTATTATTATTATTATTATTATTATTATTAAAATTGGTGAAAATCTTTGGTAAGGGAAGATCATGGTATGAGGGTTGAAAATGAATAACGAAAGAAACTTCTCTTCCTTTATTCTTTATTGAAAGTTCACACCTAACGAGCAATGCCCTATTCTAAGAGGGGAACTACTCTAGATAACTTCTACCTATTATCCAAACAAGGGATCAAACCCGGGCCCTTTGGCTTGCGACTCTGTCGCACTATCGATTATGCCTCTGTAGCACTGAAACCGTTTGGTTCAACAAATAATAAATTCTTTAATAATCGTTACCAAAGCTTAAACCAAAGTTTACCTTTTAATATTCAGTCTTGAAAAGAGATTCTTACAAAAGAGATTCTTTTACTAAAGAAATTCTTACTAAAGAGACTCTTACTAAATATTAGGAAGCAGTAAAGTGAAAAAGACATTTATATAAAAAGTTCTTGCAAAGAGCTCAGAATCGAATGCGACTTGTCTTAATTTGTCAAGCAAAATAAGTGAGGTGCAACAAGTGAATAACGTTCATCCATTTGATTGATCAAAGTTTTTAGTAGGTTATATAAACAAACAAACAAGCTGTAATGGTTGAACAGTTTAGAGGACGTGCTAATGCTCATTTTGGGTGATAAAAAAAGAGGTAAAATGTTTTCGAAGCTTTTATCAGTATTGATTTCTATTTGAAGAAGAAAAGACTTGGGCAAATATTAATTTTTATAAAACCCACGTCCTCTCTCTCTCTCTCTCTCTCTCTCTCTCTCTCTCTCTCTCTCTCTCTCTCTCTCTCTCTCTCTCTCTCTCTTCTCTCTCTCTCTCTCTCTCTCTCTCTCTCTACCTACTCTCTCTCTCTCTTCTCTCTCTACTCTCTCTCTCTCTCTCTCTCTCTCTCTCTCTAAATACACACACACATTTTCATATATATATTTCATATTTTCATATATATATATATATATATATATATATATATATATATATATATATATATATATATATATATATATAATATATATATAAAAAATATATAAAAATATAAATATGAGTAAATGTTAAATTTTCTGACAAATAATTAAAAAATGGATAAAACTAACAAATTTGTGGTTTCATAAAGTCGATTTTGTGTATTTTTTATTATCTATCTTAAATTACACATCCTTTAAAAAAATATATATATCAACTACAAGAAAGTAAAGTGGCAAACTTTTACAGACCTCATTGAGCTGGATTTACATTCATTTCCAATATCCGATTTTACCTCTCTCAACAAAGCAGCACAACACAACAGCACAACACAACACCTCGATAAAATAATTCTAAAAGCATCCAAACAGTTCATCCCACATGACCACCGTAAATAATTATACCCTAACTTTCCACCAGAAATCAACACCCTCATTAAACAGAAAAACTCCCTCAGACAAAAAAGACAAGCGAATCAAGTCCAGTTAAACCAAATCAACAATATAATAAACAATGTAATCAACCTAACTTAGAAAAAGAATTGGGAACAGTATACATCCAAACGCTAAATCACAAGACCAACACTACAAAAATATTCCGAACAATAAAAAAAAAATCTACACTCAAACACCACCAGCCCACGAAGCCATCTATAAACAAAACAACAAAATTCCCCTCCCCCAAAAAACAATTCAATATTCTTATGTTACACAACTCAAAAATTAGTCACAAACCCACAAACCTCACTAACAGACAAATAATTAATAAACGGCTTAAAAGGTTGCAAACCAACCAAGAAAACCTCCAATTCACTTACTTAGAAGTATTCAACAAAATTAAAAACGTTAAAAACTCACAAGCAATAGGGTACAACCATATATGCAATGTTCACCTTAAACACCTAGGAACCGTTACATGGCAAACAAACACTCAACCACCTTTTGGAAGCATACACATATAATAAAAATATTTTTAAAAAAAACAAAAAAAAAACACCTAATAATCCAGCTTCGTAAAGACCTATATCATTACTTTCCACTATATCCAAAAGTATTTGAAAAATTGATCCTCCTTAGAATTTCCCTCCTAGTCCCTCTACCAGACTCACAACATGATTTTCGACAAAAGCGCTCTACTATCACATCCCTTACTGATTAAATCCAAAACATTACAAGGGTTTCAACCAAACTCCCTTCCCCCTACTCTCCTTGTATATATAAACATCAACAGGGCATTCGATACAGTCCCTCTTCACCTTTTAATAGACAAAGTCTTAAACACAAAGATAACCATCAAAGACAAAAAAAATAAAATATTATCAAATTTCCTATCCAGTAGCAAAGCTTGAGGCATCCAAGGACAGCACTCCTCCCGTTCATACAAATTATTCAATGGAGCCCTCCCGGGAGCCATTCTTTCACCCACATTCTTTAATCTTTTTATGCACGACCTCCCTCATTCCACTTCTAATTTTATAAAAATCAATAGTTATGATGATTATCTAGCAACCACAGCTCAAGGTCCTTCTATAAATATGTCATGCTGAGAACTGCAACAACTGGAGCAATGGCAAACAACGAACACAATGACTGCATCACCTCAAAAATCCAATATTACACTACTGACCCCAGACAGAAGTGAATCTAACACCCACCCAGTAATATCCCTATCAAACAATAGACTTCTTCTCAGCAAACAACCCTAGGTTTGACTTTTGATACTCACATGGCATTTATCCCTCACATCAACAATATCATTTAAAGAGCTTCACATATATTAAATGCACTAAAAGCACTAACTAGAACAAACTTTGACCAACATAAAGAAACTCTAGCAATAATATACAGATAATACATCCCCCTTCTTCTAAATTATGCATCACATGCCTGGGCTTCCCCCATCATATCATAA
>JABUQX010072101.1:45000-47500 GCA_015478945.1 Trachelipus rathkii
TGGTAATTTGAAGAAAGCGAGGTGGTACTTTGCCCCGGTGTGTATCTGGTACTGGAGTTTGGTTCGTAGTTAAGTAACCAATATAAAATATGTAATAAAAAATCATGCAAATTGTGATTTATTCAAGAAAGTCGATGAGCTTGGAGTAAGAAGTTGGTGCATATACTCCCTCAAATATGCTTAGATGTCTGGGTATTTTGTCGTTCATATTGCTGAAATAAATAAATGGCTTTATCATTCATACTGTTATGGAGAAATACTTCAATCTGACATACTGTACGTGTTTTACAAAAATACAAACGTGTTTAATTTGAGTAAAAGGATTATTACGAAAACAAATTAAATTCTTGAGTTAGTTTTATTTATTTTTTTTTAAATTCACCTGAATAGGTTAATTAATAGTACCGTACTGATTATAGAGTTAAAATTTTATATTTTGGTTAATTTGCATAACTTAATTTCATTCAATTAAAAATTAACTGGGAAGAACACACTCCAAATCAATTAATTTTACGAAAGATTATTCTGAACTCTCGTTATATACCATTTATGGCTATCAATCCTCTGTGAAAGTATATGCAACATTGATCATTTGGAAATTAAAATAATTATGCTTGCTTTGTGTGTCGCAGATGTCTCGTCTTTTTCATAGAGGATAAAAAAGAAAAAAGAAAATAGAGAGAGAGAGAGAGAGAGAGAGAGAGAGAGAGAGAGAGAGAGAGAGAGAATAATGTGGAATGTTTAATGTTCTTATTTTATATATATATATATATATATATATATATATATATATATATATATATATATATATATATATATATATATATATATATATATATATATCTTTATATATATATATATATATATATATATATATATATGTCCCCTACATCCCAGTACCATATACGCATACTTAAATCCACAATCCTCTTCTAGACAACATCTTACAGATATCCCTATCTTTTATATCCCTGTGTGTGGAGGAGAAAGAATTGCCTATAACGTATGTCTGAATGTCGTATGGGCGACTAAAAGGACAATGGTAGTTGGGTTGGCTGCCCATTACCACTTATCTTTTGCCAGGAATGTTAATGCATGCCTCGGAGAAAGTCGTGATCGCCGTAAGCGACCTTCTATCTTTCGGCGAAAATGTATGAATCGTATGGGTACATGGAATATCAGAGGAATAAATGTTGAGGAGAGGAGGAGAGAGGTGATGGATGTACTTAGAAAGGGCAAATTTGATTTTCTCGCTGTGACTGAAACAAAGATGAAAGGAAACGGTGAAAATGAGTGGTGTGATGTGAAATGTGCCTGCTGGTGTGGAAAGGAATGAAAAGGGGAGAGAAGGAGTTGCAATTCTGATTAGTGACCTGTGGTACAGAGCTATGGTAAATTTTGTTTGCGTGAGTACTGGAATTCTAATGGTTAAATTTAAGTTTGAGAAGGTCAAGGTGTGTGTGGTTGTGACATATGATCCATCTGAGGGTGATGTTCAAGAGAGTGCGATCTTCTTTGATAATCTGAATGCTGTTTCGGATGGGGTGAGTAGGAGCTTCAGATTGATTGTGTTGGGTGACCTAAATTGTTGAATAGGCGGTCAAAAAGTAAGGAGGAGGTAATGGGTAGAGTGAGAAAGTTGAAGAATGGTAAACCTGCAGGTATAGATGAACGGAGGCGAGATGGTGATTGAGTTTATTTGGAGGTTGTGTAACAAAGCGTTTATGGAGGGTGTAGCTCCGAGGGATTGGAGGAGAGCAGTAACAGTTCCCTTATATAAGGGTAATTGGGATAAGGGCAACTGTGGGAATTATAGGGGAATTAGTTTATTTAGTGTTGTAAGGAAGACATATGCTGGTATTTTGGTCGAAAGAGTGCGTCGAGTGACTGAGGGACTGATTGGTGAAAAAGGTGCGTTTAGAAGTGGTAGAGGATGTGTGGATCAAATCTTTACATTGAAACAAATGATTGAGAAAATGAGAGAGGAGAATAAATTGTATTTAAGTTTTATAGATTTGCAACAAGTGCATGATAGGATTAATAAGAAAGCTCTATGGCAGGTGTTAGTGACATATGGTGTTGGTGGTAGGTTTCTGAATGGAATCAAAAGTATGCATGACAATAGTGAAGCGTGTGTAAGATTTAATGAACCTGAAAGTGATTGGTTTAATATTAATAACGGAGTGAGGCAGGGATATGTTATGTCTCCTTGGTTATTCAATGGGTATATGGATGGGGTTATGAAAGAATTAGAGGTGGGGGTGGCAAGGGAAGGTGTTAGAATGATGGAGAATGGAAGAGAATGGAGGGTGCCTTACCTATTATATGCGGATGATTTGGTTTTGCGTGGCGAATCTGAAGAGAGTTTGAGAGGATTTGGTAGAGGGATTTGGCAGGGTGTGTAAAAGAAGGGGTTTGAAAGTATACGTAGATAAGAGTAAGGTTATGGTTGTGACTGAAAGGACAGTCCCCGGTGTGAAGTTATGCCGGATGGTGAACA
>JABUQX010072101.1:52500-57500 GCA_015478945.1 Trachelipus rathkii
TTTTTCTGAAAAGAAGAGAGAGAGAGAGAGAGAGAGAGAGAGAGAGAGAGAGAGAGAGAGAGAGAGAGAGAGAGAGAGAGAGAGAGAGAGAGAGAGAGAGAGAGAGAGAGAGAGAGAGAGAGAGAGAGAGAGAGAGAGAGAGAGAGAGAGAGAGAGAGAGAGAGAGAGAGAGAGAGAGAGAGATTTCTAAAGCAATTTGAAACTGGTTTCCATAATAATTTTTTTAAAAAAAATTCCGTTAAAATTTCAAAGCTATTTAGTAACCATAATGTTTGTAATAAATCAGTAATTTTAATGTTTCAAACCTATTTGATTTACATAAAATTGTGTTGTCAATTTTTGATTGTTTAATAGACCATTTAAATATTTAATTAAAAATCGATTTTTATTGATTAGGGGTAGATTGGTGAGTGATATTGAAACGATATTTGAATCAAAATATTGAGTAATTAATATTTTTCAAAATGAATAAGATGCTTTAAGAGCAAGAATATATCTTGTGTAAAGTATACATTGACTTAACTAAGAAACTTTTAATTTATAATTAATTTAATTTATAATAAATCTTATAATTTCAGTAAACCTGCTAAGACTTTTTTTTTTCTTTTACTAAATAATTTTTTTATGGGTTGGCCAGTTGGCAATTTTGAGGGGCCATAGCCCCTGACCCGCACCTCTAGTTACGCCTATGGAAGTAGAAAATTTTCACCGAGTTAACTTTTGATTTGGCTTTATTTCATGTGTATTTTTCATGTGATCAAATTTGTAAAGAAAATACTTCGCAAAACCCTCAGGTCTCAGCCCTAATTGGGTTCTCAAGCTTATTTTAAAATATTAGGAAATAAGAAAATGGACAATGTTTATTAACAATATAAAATAGTCAATAAAACCAAATTATAATGTCAAAATTATTAAGTTTCAAAGAATTATCACAAAGTTAAAAAAAGAGCCAGTAGTAGGTAAATATTTAAAATTTTTACTTTGTAGTCAATGACCTTGGCCACTGCACTCCCATTTTGTTTTGGTGATGTTTCTGTCAATTCAGGATTATTTTAGGTTTATAATTTTTTTTTTATTTGAAGAAGGTTGCTGAATGTTCATTTTATGAAAAAAAAAAAAAATGGCTTAGAAATTGCAATAATGTGTTTTTCATTCTCTTTAAGGCCTCCGTCAGCCCTCATCTGAGAGGTTTTACATTAGGTGTGGAAGTTTTTTTTTTTTTTTTTTTATTACTCTGCCCCTCCTTGAAAAGGGCTCTGCCCGCGAGTGGTGGTAACATGTAAAAGAAAAAGAGTAGTAATGAATTATTTTTATCTGCTACTAACGTCAGTTACTAGATAAAAGTCATAAAACAAGAAAATCTAAGAATATTAACTAAGAAATTATGAAAATTTTAATAACATTATTTAAAGAATGTCTAATTTTATTAAAAAATAACAAGAACATCAAATAATATTAAAATGTAATTATAAATAAATTAAAATTTTTATAAAAGTTTATAAAAAAATAAATAAATAAAAAAGTCGAAATACCAGCCTCTTAAATATAGATTATGAATAATATAAAAACTAACAAAAATGAAACGTATATAATATATTAAAAAATAATATTTGACATTAATACTTCACACACACATGACACACAATGTAATAAAAATATTACATTATTGACACACACATTAACATTAATAATAATAATAATAATAATATATAATAATACACACACACACACACACACACACACACACACACACTATTATTATTATTACACATATTATTATTATTATTATTATTATTATTATTATTATTATTATTATTACTATTATTATTTATTATTATTATTATTAGATATTATTATTAATATTTTTACTTTTATTTTTATTATTATTATTATTATTATTATTATTATTATTATTATTATTATTATTATTATTATTATTAATAATTATTATTATTATTATTATTATTATTATTATTATTATTATTATTATTATTATTATTATTATTATTATTATTATTATTATTATTATTAAAAATTATAATTAACGTGAAAATCAATAAATAATAAAATGAGAAAAAAATAGTTTAAACTCGGCATTGAGAAAGATAAGCGAATGAGGAAACAGAAAAAGAGAAAAAGGAAACGAAAAGGCCTGAAGAACATCTTAATTACTCAACTATCTTTAAATCTAAAATTAGTATTTTCCTTTCAATCTCATATCGAATAATAATAATAAATTTTTCACAAACTATATAATATATATATATATATATATATATTATTATTATTATTATTTACATATATATATATATATATATTATATATATATTATTATTGGTTATTATTATGATATTATATATATATATAGAGTTATTATATATATATTATTATATATTATATATTACAGCATATATATATTATATATATATATATATGTTATATTGTTATTATTGCTGCTTATTATATACATATATTGTTACAGCAGATATATTGTTGGTTATTATTATTGCTATATATTATTATACATATATATTATATATCTATATATATATATTATATATATATATATATTATTATTATTATATTTTATATATATATTATTATTATTATTATATATATATATTTTACATATATTTTACATAGAATAAGTATTTTTTTTTTAGTTAATGTACAGAACCCACCACGGCCCACAGAGAAGGGCCACACTGGGTTGAATAATCAACTTCATGGGTGTGGGTTTTGGCTCATACATATTTTTAAATGTCAAAGAAAATTTGGATGACGAAATGATTTTCTTCAAAAATAAATAAAAAGATGTAATTACATTATAAAAAGTCCTAATATTACATAACAAAATCATATGTTGTGAAGAATATTCAGTTCTTGGAGATAGGAGAAAATAGAGTTACTGTTAAAGTGGGAGGATTCATATAAGATATGGGATAACCTTGTGTTATGGACCATAAAAGTAGGAAAACACGACGGCGAATGGTTCAGTTGGGGACAATCAATTAAGATATGGTGAAAAGATTCCAGGATATAGTGACGGCAAAATTTGCAGATGGGAAGAGGGTCCCGTGACATGTATTGGCTGTGAGTGATATTGGTGTGGCCAATACGAAGGCGTGCAAGTATCACCTCGGGCAAGCGCTTTCGTCGGTGAGAGGAAGACCACTTACAAATGTTCGGCTTTATATTTCTAAGTTCCGCGATTCACTGATCACCCGTCCAGCATTCTTGCCAATAAAGCCGGAAGCCTTGTCGGAGAGAAGGATAATAATCCGGGAGGTACCTAAAACAGCTCCGAAAAGAAGAGACAGCCATTATGGCCTCTTTGTCAGCGATTTCGTTGCCAGTTACCCTACGTGAGAGGGGGTCCAACAAAGTATGATTTGTTTCTTACGAGAGTGGAACGGCCGAAGAAATTGTTGTACAGCAGATATCATTGTGTTTTTTTAGAATAGGGGGCTTTAAGCTCCTGGAGGGCTCTGAGCGAATCTTAATAAATGAAATAAGAGTGCTCTTGGTTAAGGAATAGAATTCGAGAAGGGGTAATCGTTATAGCCATTGATTCTGCCGTAAAAAAATGAAGCATGAGGGGGAAGGGTGGGGGAGATGCTACGGTCAGGAAAGACAGCAGACGCACCCACACTGTCCTCTGTTTTAGAGCCGCCAGTAAACACTAGAGTAAATCCACCTTGAACTGCGAAATGAGACAGGAATGATGCCTTTAACAAGGCACCGAGGTGGATAGATTTGGATAGAGAAAGAGGTTAGGACCAGGAAAATGGTGGAAGCAGGAAAAAGCCAAGGTGTATACCCATCGTCATAAGAGATCGGAAGCACCCTTTGCAAAACGTTGTTGAGGAAGTTAGGGATGTTGTAAACTGTGTTTGCAACTAGCTGATACGTAGCATTAGCATCGACTCTGCAGGCGTTGAGGCTTTCATGGATTCTACTAAAGTCTTGGAGGAAATAGACCTTCTTATGGGTGGACAGGGTGGTCAAAATATTTCAGAAGGGAGGCAGAATGATTTAGGTGAGGACATTAAATTAGCAATGGACTGCTGGAAGCGAACTAGCACCAGCACTCATCTCACCAAGGACATCTTTCCCTTTCAGCATAGGCAGAATTTGATGAACTTGTTCATAAAATATAATACACTTCTCCCTAGTTCTGCTGCTGTGGAGCGAATATTTAGTATTGGTGGGGATATTTTGAGGGCAAAAAGGTCAGCCTTAA
Organism: Trachelipus rathkii; assembly: GCA_015478945.1. NCBI lineage: Eukaryota > Metazoa > Arthropoda > Malacostraca > Isopoda > Trachelipodidae > Trachelipus > Trachelipus rathkii. The sequence continues at coordinate 56,744 of JABUQX010072101.1, forward strand.
CTGCTTTTAATTTTGAGCAGCTAATCTTTTTGAAAGGTAATATGGATCTCTTGTCTTTTGAAAAAGACATTGAGGAGGAAGAGGAAAATCTTGAGATTTTGTAAATATTCATTCAATTTTTCTTATAATATTATAAATAAATTTTTTGTAGGGATATATACTATTTAGTATTAAATATTAAAACCTTTTGTTAAGTCGCACATTATAAGTTGTAGAAGTGCGGAAGTGCGGACTTGCGATGGCACAGGAGGTTTCAAATTATCGCAATTGCAATTCCTCAATTTATTTTGGTATTCCGCAATTGCGGAATTGCGGACTTAAATTGCGGGTGGTCCACCTCTTATATATATATATATATATATATATATATATATATATATATATATATATATATATATATATATATATATATATATATATATATATATATATATATATATATATATATTTAATAATATTGTTTTCGTGAAAATAAAAATACAGTTTAGCAAAGTAACTAAAAATGTTTTTCTAACTGTTAATTTTTTATTTAGATATGTCGTTTTAAATAATAAACAAGATCGCTGGGCTCCCCCAGAATGCAAGCGTTCAGGCTTGCCTATGGGCGAGCAGAGCTCGTCAAGTTTGTTTTTAACGTTGCTTAATCGCCGCATAAAAGAGTTTGAAAAATTCTGCTAATAAAAAATTAATATTAATCGTATTTAGATACAAATGATAATAGGTTAAATTTAATTATAAATTGTTAATTTATTGTGAT
>JABUQX010072101.1:70000-81249 GCA_015478945.1 Trachelipus rathkii
TTTTTATTTTTATTTGTTAATTTATTATTTTTTCCATTTCGATGAAAAATTTTCTCCTACAATCTTTTATTACCACAATACTTACACCAGTGCTTTATGGTATTTAATTTATGTTAAGGATATGGTAATTGTGAGCTTCTTACTAGAGGTGACCATATATAATATATATATTATATATTAATATAAACAATATTTATTTGTAATTCTCATTATATGCTACAATATATATAATATATATTAATATTAATATTATATATATTATATTTAATTAATTAATATATATATATTATATATTTATATATTATATATATATATTATTAATATTTAAATAAATTTCTTTTTTAACATATCACACATTTAACAGCTATTTTATAGGTTTATACTTTGTAATTATAAATCCTATATTTAATATTTTATGATACTTTAATAATTGTGTTTGTATATACTGTATATACCCTTCAAGATTATTATTATATTATCGTAATAATAGAAACAGCTACTTAGTATTAGGAGAACCCGTAAAACTTTATAAGTGGTTCAGGCTTTATTTCAAAATTATTCTGGAATTTAACATTTCCAATCCCAAATAAAAACAAAAGTGATTTTCAAATAATACTATTTATTTATTATACACAAGTATTCGTTTTCATTTATTTTACTCAATATAAATAAATGTCTGATTCTGCAATGTGTTTTTATTGTTCTTTAAACAAATAACTTTTTGAACTTCATATAATATAAATTTGTAAATTATATATATTTATTTCGTTAATATTATTTCTTATTTATTAATATATTAATATTAAACTGAATCTTTTAGGTTCCTGATGAATAGCGATATCATTATTTATGTTAGAATTAAGATAATAAATTATTTTATAAGAAATTAATAAATTCGATCACTATAATTTTGCTCATACTCATTTTGGACATAGACATAAATAAAACCTTGTTATTTTTTTTTTTTTTTAATAAAACCGCGGGTTGGTGCTGGGCATTTATATAACAACCTAGTTATTGAACAAGTCGGTTTGATGCCTTATATATAAATATTATTAATAATGATTATTAATATATATATAATACTCAGCATAATATGTTTTATAAGATTGCTTATAAATACAAATAACTTATAGTGCCCTTTTGCAATGTCTGCATTTATTACTACCTTATATATATAATATATATATATATAGTTATTAAGCTTAAGTTTATTATAGAAGGAATCTTTGAATAAATTAATAACCATCATGAGATCTGTCTAAGCTTTATAATTAATAATGGTTACTCAAGTTTTTTTTTTTCTATCTTTTGATCTTTCAAAAATTCAACATTTTTTATTAATATAGTCTATCTTTTATATCAATATCTTGTTTCTGCAGAAAACTATTAATTCGAGTCTTTTCCCTCGTAAATCAGTGACGCAAAAATATAAGCATTTCTATTATTCGAAAATTGTTGAAACATCAACTACTCTTTGGTGGAAATGTAATGAGGTCACTACTTTTCATTCAGCTAATAATTTATGAGACTAAATCCAAATACAATCCGTATTATTATATTTAATTATAATATAAAAGCTTAAATATCTCTTATATATCGGAGGTCCTCAGAAGACAAAAATTTCTTGTCGCTATCGCTGCGTCGCACCTTGCCCTTTTCGGAACCCCAGAACTCCCACTCTCATCGGCATTCTTATCGGTTCTCACTCAAATACTTAAGGGTTCTCTTCTTATGAACAAGTTACCAAATTTTTAAGTTTTTTTCGGGTTCATCTTTCATTTGCTTATTTCGGCAATTCTAAATGATATCATGTTCAGTATCTGCATATTAGTGGGAATGCTATTTCATTTCTTTCTTTTTTCCTCATATCAATCTCTCTCAGACCGAATCCGATTTTCTCCAAGACCAGTCTAGGTCATCATTCAGTGAAAAACTCTCTCTCTTTTCTCGGGTCCAGTTCTATCTCGGGCGACATGCGTCAGCAACCCTGCTTCCTCTCTATACTTTTCTTTTGCCCTTTGACTCAACCTTTCCTCTTGGACTACCGTTGGAATCTTTTATCGCGCTCCGTTCGATCGATCTTCTCTCCGTGCGAATCCTCGTGTGCGGAGATCGATCTTTCCATCGCCCTCAATTGGAGACATCTACATTCTAGTTCTCACTCTGCTCTCTCGAATGCGTCATCTCCCTCCTGAGTTGTAATATCTTCTATCTGCATGTTCATCATAGAAACCTCATTTCTCGTCGCTTCGCATCGTTCGATCTGTTCTTCCTCTTTCTCTATGAGTTCTCTCTCTCCTGGAACATGTCTCGAATTTTTCTGGCAGCAGATAGACAAATTCTGCCTTCGTTCAAAATCTACTCACGACTCGGTCCGTCCAAAGATCTCTCTCATTGGAGATTGCTAAATTTTAAATTCAATAATCTTATCAAGTAAATAAATTATATGTAAACTACAAATATATATAATCTCCTTCCTCATATATCTATATATCTATTCTTACTCTTTCTATTCTCTCATTCATCTTCTTCTATATTCTTACTCTCGTCCTCAATCTTCTCTTACTTCTCTTCTTTACTATATCTTCTTCACTTCTTTCTATCTCTATATTCTCTTCTACTACTATCTTCTCTATTTCGTTCTTCGAGTCTCTATCATCGATCATCTATATTTCTTCTATCTTACTCTCTCTATTCTCATTTCATCTCCGTGCGATTTGTTGTGAATTGATCATTTATAATATCTCTCTCTCGCATATGCATGACATCGAACACATTCATAAAATTCTACGGTGCAATCATGATATAACAAAGTTCCTCGATTCAGCTTTCCACATCTTCTAAAAAAAAGGAAAAATCAATATAATACAAAAATCATTTCTACTATCTTCATTGCTCAATACCTAACTCAAACTCTCACTAACCTTACTTTAACCTTATATTGTAGTTTAAGATCTATCTTTCAACTAACTTGTTAACACTAACTTTTTTACTTAAGGAATATATATCATTAATTCTTACTTCTCTTATTTCTTTATTCTTATCTCACTCTATATGTTCTGCTTTAATACAAATAAAGGTAAAAAATCATAAACACGCATGTGTGCAACATACAAGATCTTTCAAGATCTTTTTTGATTATTAGATTTTTTATAAACAACTCAATTGCGTCTTCGAGCGTATACTGCGTGGACCGATAATCGACATGGGCCTTTTACATATTCTGATTCTTACTTCTATATACTATAACCTCATATCTCTCTCTTACTCTCCTCCTATCTCTCTATTATATTATTAAATCGCTTTTATCTATCTCACTGTCTCGTTTCTCATTCTCTCTCTTCTCGTCTATCCAATCACTAATCTATCTTATATATATTATCTATATCTATTAAGATTATAATATATATATTATATAATATATATCTATATATATATATGATATATATATATATATATACTTAAATATTAAATATTATATATATATAATTAATTATTATTACTATATTATATATATATATATATATATCTATAAATAATACGTTATATATTATATTGTATTATCTATGGTCCAACCTCCGAAAGCATATGCATAGTAACCAAAATCTACTAACCCGCTACTGGAAATGTAGAATAAGTTATAATGCATTGAGACATTTCTTTATCCATGAAATTAAAAAAAGAAAATAACGCTTATTGAAAAATTCTAAAAATGTGTTAGAATATAAATGTGAAAACTGTAATATATATATTCTGAGAGAACGACGTACATCGAGTTTCTCGAGTGTACACGCAGAGGCTTAAGGTGAATTTTTTTTCTTTTTAAATAAAGAATTTATCCCACTGGTAACAGAACGATGGCTAGAGTCTGTGTTTCCGGCTATGTCGTGGTGGGACGACGGGACTTCGTCACATCGTGTCCTCGTCCGGTCTCGATCCCCTAAAAAGGTATATAAAAGAAACAAATCCAATGAAAACTGAGTTAGATAATTTGCAACTCTTGATATCAACGTGAAAGTAAATCCAGGATTCAAGGTCAATCCACTGTGATGCTTGCAAATATAGATATACTAGTATTTAGAGGTTTTTTATTTGGATATTAAATTAAATGTTTTATTTACCATCATCGAGAAATTGCTTGCTAAATAAAATGTATTTTTTTTTCTGTAGCTGTTATAACTTTTTAGTTACATGCAAGCATTTCACATTATATCAATACTATATATTATACTTATATTATAATATATACTATTATATTATAATAATATATACTATTATATATTATATATTTATAAATTTTTATCTATATATATATATAATATATATTATATACTATATATTTTATATCATTTTAATATATGTATATAATAAAATTATCTAATAATATATTATATAATATATATTCTCTATATAATATATATAATATTACTACTCGTTTATATATATTACATATCTATTATTCTATATTATATTATTTACTTTAACTTTAATAAAATTCAATCCGATCCAACTCTCGCCTGTTAATATTTAAAATGATGTTAACTATAAACAAACGAACAAATATAAAAGAATATAAAACTATATGAAATATATTTAAACATACTTATAAAAATAAACTAATCTTAACTTTTCACTTCTGGTTTATGTCCGAACACAAGTAATTGACTAAAGCTTAACTGCGTGAAACAAAGAATTTTGCGCATAACACAGTGATTGAAGGTTCATTTATAATTAGTTATTTTCTCGTTGTCGGCTCTGAGTTCGGAATAGTGTACCCTGTTTCCTAATAATCGCTCTAGTATATGTAGATGGTGCAGAGTTGCGGTTGGAGATCAAAATATATCTATACATTAATAAATAAAATTTGTTAATAATTATGTTTAGTTACTAAAAAAATCTTACAAAAAATAAAAAATTCGAAAGATACATTTAAATTGTTACTGTAAGGTAAAATATGCTATCAGGTTTCTCAAACATGAATTCCAGTAAAGTAAACTTACATATTACTGGCATTAGCAGTAATCGTTGTCGTATATGATTTTTCTGTACAAATTGGATTCAATCAAGTGAACGAGGCTCAACAATAGTCTGCCACATGTGTGTAATCTCATCTTCCTTGCTATTTTTTCCATCTACCTTGATATTGATGGAAACTGCTCCCTTGTTTCTCACTATAACATCCTCGATTATCCGGAAACCGATCCATGTAGATTTGAGAAAGTGAATTTTGAGCGACATATTAGCATTCAAAATTTTTGAAGTCTGAAAGGCTTTTCTGTACGAGTTCTACATGTTGGCAGATTTATGGTTGCCCAACAAGTTCTGAACAACCAAGACAAAAAACCTTTCCAGGCAGATGCTCAATATCAGTCATGGAATTTATGAATTGTCATCCTTGATGATGATTTGGCGAATTTGAGGGAAGCAAGATTCCAGCTTGAGTTTCTCCATACTCATATGAAAATATGCAAATATATTTGAAACATTCACCATCTTGTCTAGGGCCTAACAAATTGTTCATCAGTCCTAGTTTGAGCCGCTGGGGTGGTGAGAAAATATTTTCCTGCAACATGGTTCGTTAATGATATTTGATGCACCTACGTCATATTTTCCCTAGCAGACCATACAACTTTTTTCAGTGGTCTTCTTTAGCCCTACTATCCACAAGCATATGAAAAACGGATTTGTATACTCCGCTTGGCTCCCAATAGTAAGATGTTGACTTCTTAAATACTGCATATAGACCACTGTGTTTCATTTTCATATTAAGCTTTGTAGACTCATTCTTTATATTTTTTCATTCCCTGCTTTCAGTTTGTTGAGGACTATGATACCGATCATTGAACTATTGCCATTGTTCAATAATACAAACTTCAAGCTTTTCGTTGAACTATACATAAACATCGCTAATCATTTTGGCCGGTTTAGGTAACTCCATTTTGGGTAGGTCAAGGGATCTGTTCTACAGTATACTGAGCGTTCTTCTCAATTGAAATATGGAAAAGAATGGATATCGATCGTAAAAAAGTTATTTACATTCGGCCTAAGATAGTCTTTCCTTTAGTCTTACGAATGCCTAAAAGGCTCAGAACTTTGTTGGTAGACTCTAACTTCGTACTAAATCATTGATTCTCCCATGGCAAAACTTTCGCTTCTGCGTTGTAGGAATACTTTCTCATATCACTACCACTTTCACGTGTCAACAATCTGTGCGATACTCTTTCTCACAAGACAATGCAGTGGGATGTAGTGAACACTGAAATGGGACATCGTGAGTGTGGTACACGTCGCCTGCTGATTTCCAATACGGATACTCAAATTACGTATCTTGTTCAGTGATACTTTCACATTAAAAACAAAAATAACAGTCACTGTGGTGATCTTTGGCTCCCGCCGCACACCAAATTTTAAAACCTTTTCTTCGTCATTTTTCAACTGAAGTGATTTTCGACACCGTTTTAATCAAGACGCATATGGGGACCCAAGACTATCTTGGTATTCGATTCATTCAAAGGTATTGCCGATATGCTGCTTCACAAAGTTGTAATATTTCTCTTTGTTTCCTGGCAATATTACACCCCACAGATGTAGCAGAAACATTGGGGTATTAAACAGGCTCTTCGTGAAGTACTCATATGTTGTAAAATACTAGAAAAAATAAAGTATAATATTAAGGTCCTTAAAAAGAAATAAACGATATTACTGTAAAAAGCATATAAAAGATATTTATAAAGTGTACTGGAACACCCTGTAATCTCAAGAACTAGAGCCAATCTTGAAAACTAATGTCATTTCTGAATCAGCACACCCGATATACTATAAATTCGAGAGATCTTTGGCAACAAAAATAAAAAAATTTTTTTTGTTGGCCAGTGTAATGTTTCTTACAAAGTCACATGTAAGTGTACTATTCAGTTCGTGTGAGCGGGCTAAGGATGAGCAACTGTGTATTTGCGGAGATATAATTCGTGGGGCAGTTAGCTAGGTACTGATCGTAAAGAGGATGTAGATGGGAGTAGTAGGAGATGCGATACTGATCCTGCTGAAGGTTTGTTGGGTCACTAATTAAGTCGTCAATTATGAGAGGCGAGCTAGGTTGAATATATATTTATCGAGGGCTATGATATATACGTCTTATATATATATATTTAATTGTAATGCTTGTGGGGTTACCTTTTTGAAGAAAAAAAAAATGAATATTTATACTAATATATTAGTATATTAATACAATCACAAATACGTTGTTGATTGTATATTATATAATATATAATAAGTATAAGATATAAAAATATATTGTTGATATTCGTTTAGTACCATATATATATATAATATATATATATATATAGCCAAAGTGGGCGTGGCCTCCGAAGAAAAAAATGAATAATTATAATATATAATATAGTATACGTATATATATATATATTATTATATAAGTTATATAATATTTATATATTTATATGAATATACTATATATATATATATATATATACTATATCAATAATATAATATTATGGCAAAAGTGGGCGTGGGCCCTTAAGAAAAATATGGACACCAAGCCATTTGATATTGATAATTAAATAAGGTGGGGTGGGAAATAGTTGAAGCCGATTGTACCTTTATATTTATTTTTGCTAATTATATATTTATTAAATCGAATTGGCCTTACACTGCTCTAGTCTATCTTGAATGTTGTTTAAAAAACAAACATGTATTTGTTTAGAAAGTTTTAATAAAAATAAATTTAAACAAAATGTTAGGTTAGTCTCATAGCGACCTCTAATTTTGTTTGTTAGCCAAACTTTAGCTATATAATCGCCTTAAGAGTTCTTTGTAATTTGAAAATCAGTTAGAAAGTGATATTTTCTCTTCTTTAAACTGTGCGTTGTTGAATATTGCTTCTTGTTGACAGAGTTCTGACCTAATGCTTATGATGATAAAAGGTTTCTGCGATGATACGTTATGTTGACGTGGATGATCGAACCAAGTATGCTATAGGATTTCGATTCCAGTAGTGGTAAAACTAAAGTTTAGTACAATATTAATCCAATTTCGTTATTCGTGGACGAAAATGTTGTACTTGCAAAATCGATTCATAATCACTACACTTGCCAATAAACGCTACTCTCAAACCCTTTAATCGTAGTTCCTCTGAGTGCATATTTATTCGTTACTCTATCTTCATATAGTTTTCGAGAGAACAGTCTTAGATGTTGTTATTTGCTTTATTCTTGAGTGGTCTATTCAATTAGATAGAGATCTCATCCGACTGGGATTAATAAGCTAGTCATTATTCGATACGCGCATACTGCAGTGGCAATGTACGCTTATACAATATTAAATACTTTTAAATCTTACTGAATGTGAGTATAGAGGTCAAGGATGCAGAGTATGAGCTTATAACTATGTTTAGACTCTCCCTCAGTCAGGTTGCAAAAGTCACGTATTTCTAAACAGGTTGAACCAGAATTTTTATTCATTAGGATTTTTGCTGCAGTTTTTTTTTTTAACTAATATACAGGCTTATGTGGCTGGTGGACGGAGTGTAGAAATTTATCTAATTTTCGTCTAGCTCGCTTGCGCTGTCCTAGATTAACTAACTCATATGGCCTCGACACCATGAGTGGGGAACCCTTTGATTTTAATATACCATGCAAATCTTTAATTCGCCTTGGACTTTTTTGGATTTAGCGATAATAGGACATGAATGATTAAAGACTTTACTCTTTCTGAATTGCACTTGGAATATCAATCGTGAATTACTCCTATTTAAACCTGGAGGTGCCTGCCTCCCCAACAATCCGTCGCTGGAGCCCTCAACATCAGGATGCCAAGACGTTGGGGCAAACCGCGAAAGGTGCCCCGTCCTAACGAATCTCATATCGCTTACTCACATGCTACTTCCGGGACTGCCAGCTGACAAGACATGGCGCCTATAATTTTTTTTTGAGTGCGCCTTGCGCCTATGCGCGGATCTAGTGCGCCTAGCGATTGCGCTAATTTTGGTCACATCAATGCGCCTTTGCCTTTTCGTAAATTTATTTGCAAATAAACTTTAGTGCGATAATAAAAGCATTCTTTAAAATTGTAAAATAACAGAATTTAATTATTTTTGTAATTAAACGTAAACTAACATCTACACGTCCTCTTCCTCCCCCTTTGTGGTCCATGTTTTCCCCAGGAGGTCCTGAAGTAGTTGCAAATTTTCAGAGCCATAGTTGCAATTTATTTGTAGTTAAGATCTACTGAACAGTATTATATATATATATTATTAACTTAATATATATATATATATTATTATATATTAATATATATAATTATATATATATTTATAATATATATATTATTATATTATATATAATATATATTATATCATAATATAAATATATATATAAAAGTTAACACTGGTTTTTAGAATGATACAAGTTAGCCATGCTCTATAGTTTTAACTTTTTAAGGGTTACAAAATGTGTTTTGTAAAAGTTCATAGGCGCGGAGAATTGACTGTGCGCCTCTTTGTCCGCCTTTTTAAAAATTGTTGGGACCTTTGGCTACGATTAAGTGCGCCATAGGAAACAATCGCCCCAGATTTGCAGCTGAAACATTCTGTATGTACTACTTATTGCGATCATCTCTCTCTCCAAAGCTGATCCAATGCACTTACTAAATACCATACTGACAAAAAGCAGTAACCTTCACAAATTTTAGCGAATGCACTTGACAGCACTTTAGAGCAGTTAGAGAAGACCAACCACCCACAAATCCTATCCAATCTACGTTAATGAGAGTGGGTCCTTCTGTTCAGCTACTGCCCACGGATCAAGTTCAAATTATGCAATAACTTAAATCGTCTATCGGAGCTTCCTTTATTTACTCCTGATATGAAAGTAAACACATCATGTATCTAAGAATCTACACAAAAGTTCCACGTCGGGATTCACTGACAACAAATCTAGGTTTACTGCTGACTTTAACCCCACTTTTCACTACTAAGTAAAATTAGGCAATACAAATAAGAATAGTTAACTTTTTCACCTCCGACCCAGACTTGATTTAATACACATCGGTTTGGTCATCCCCGAAAATACTGTTGGGGATGCATGACATATGACATCTGTGGAGAAGAATTTTACATTCAATGTGAAAACACGCACTCGTAAAAACTGTGGAGACCACACGTGTTATCTTCCAGTTCAACGGGAGGTTTGGAGTTTATTCAACTCACCTCAAAAATTCGGACGTCGCAGCACGATACCATACCCAACTTCAAATCGACATCATATCCTTCTAGCATCAAGGCCCTCTTACCTCCCATTGACAGCAGTCTACCACACCAACAAAACTCCATTCTAGATAGTATTCTCCCCAAATCCGCTAGACTCAAGCAGTTACTGTAACCCTGCATTGCCTAATATCATACATTCAAATAGTAAAAAAGGCAGCAGATCGATCCAATCTCCTCCAAATGAGTGAACACACTACCCTGAATACTAGTTTTCAACTACTACAATGAAACTAGTGGTCATCCTCCCGCATAGGTTGGATACATTTCCGGTCAGAACCTGCCCCTACCTCTGTCCGATGATTGCCAAAATTCACTAAGAGTGCATGCGTCTGTCCGTAATCGTCTCCACATTTCTTCTACACTCCTGAAAAAAATTCCATTAAAACAGAAAAAAAAGATTAAGCACCAAAGCAAAGTATTACTTAATATTAAACATCCGAATTTCTAAAGCAGAGCACACCCATCCAAATGTAAAAATGCACTCAGAGAAGACTCGCCATTCCTATTCTGAGACAAAGCATTATATCTATAGATTCACAACAACCTCTGATATCTTCTGACATCCTATCCGTACTCTAAGGATTCTAGTGCTAAGGGCTAGAGGATGAAATGGTTATAGTTTAATTAAGAGAGCCTGATGTGACGACCACTTTCTCTCATGCTTTCTGCGATTCCGAGAGAGGTGAATGAAAACGTTCAAACGCGAACACTGCGAACGCTCAAGCGTTCTGCTCGTTTCTGTATGAAAGGGGGACCCAGACCCCCCACTTTATTGGGTCATACAAAATATTTACATTTATTGAGTGTAATTAATTAAAGGTGTTGAGACTTTTCAGGCAATTGAAGACTTGTTTAGCAAAAAAAACAAGGTAAAGTTAGGGGTGATGGCTAAATCTTTGAATATGAATAATATAGCATTGGGCAACCGAAAATTATGTGGGATAAATATAACTACGTTGTTCTG